>CM021106.1:607051142-607069283 GCA_007115665.2 Sequoiadendron giganteum
ACAATAAGGGAGTTTATATAAGGTTTGTTTTGTGAAAGATCTAATGGTAAATTGTTTTATTTAAGTTCTTGTATTTTTGGACAATGCACTAACTGCAGAAATATTTCATTCTTAAGAATTTGTATGCATGAAAGTTTTGATAATGATTTTGGACAACAACTAGTAGATATTAACAGATTTAAGAATGTTGACTATTCTTTAAAATGTGGAAAAATAAGAAAGTGTTGTGATCTAGTTATAGAAAAAGTTAGTGTACATGCATTCATGAGTGAATTTAACAATAAGATTGTACCAAAATATGTCATGCACTCTCAACATGCTCGATGGCTTGATGGCCAATTTCATGCATGCAGAAACACATTTCCAATTGGTAGTTTAATTTCAATGGTTGATTTTCCAGAAAATTATACTCTAGCTCCACAAGAGGAAATTCAATCATTGTATTATAATTTAGTAAAAGTAGTTATGTTTGTCCATATTGTTTATAGACATGCAGATGATAGCATAAAGGATGATAGAAAAGTTTTGAGGGCGTATCATTTTTATTTGAGTGACAACTAGTTACACTTGTCAGAGTTTGTTCAATACTATTTCAATATATTTTATAAAAATTTAAGAGAGAGGAATCCAGATGATAGAACACCCCATATGGTCAAATAATTGAACAGGGCAGTTCAAGAATGCTCAAATGTTCTATTGGTTAAGTAGGGTTCACAAGGAACTTAATGTCCAACATATATGGAGTTTTTTTTAAGCTGGGCATGGTAAAGGAGAACATGATGGAGCTAGTGCGTGTGTCAAAAGGACTCTTGCTAGAGAACAATTAAAATTCGAAGATGCAATAGAATTTAAAGATGCACGTGGGATTATGGATTGGTGCAATACAAGATTATCTTCACCTGGTTTGAGTGAGTACTCTATAGTTCATCGATTCTTTTGGTTGGTTGAAGAAGAGAATATTTTACCTAGAGTTGACTGTGAGACAATTAGTGGATCTACTAAATTGCATTCATTTAGGAGTTCGACATAAAGCACATGGACTATCTGGACAAGAGAGCTTGCATATTTTTGTCATTATTGTATCTCAGGAGATTGGGAAGCATGTGAAAATACATAATGGGTTGAAGAGTGGAAGCAAAGATCGTTGGCACCTGCATAAGCACACAATCAATATGAAAGAACTATTGAAGAAAATGATCAAGTGTTTGCATGTGAAGACTATAACCGTGTTTCAGACCTTATACAAGAAGGTAATTTAATTCATTTTATTTCACTTTATTAAATTATTTTGTAATACTAAATTAAATCAAATTTTGGTTGCAGGACATGTGTATGTTGTTGTTGCACCTAATGGGAATGAAGAGGAGAAAAAATATTGGTTGGCTCATTGTGTGGAGACTAAACATAAGTTAATGGCACCTCGAGAAGATGATGATGCCTATCATTGTCCAATAGGTACGGTGATCCCCTTAAGAAAATTTTGATAACAAGTATTTGATCGGGCCTTAAGGAAATTCTTAGAAAAAGTCTTTGATCCCCTTAAGAAAATTTTGAGAGCTTATTTGATGATTGTTTTCAAGTTTTTGAATAGGATTGATGGTGGTTGTTGGAACTTGGCTACGAAAACATTTGATAAGGAAGAATTTTCTACCTGCATTTGAAGATTATGAAACACATAAAAGGATTATACACTATTCACATTTGGTGGTGGCAACAAATATAAAACTAGATCGGTATCGTGGAAGGCCTACAAATAAAGTGCTATGGACAATTTTTATGGAACAACATGAGACAATCATAGATGCATTACAAAAAAGAGAGAATCCAGATGGTACAATGGAATAAGTAAATACATGTAAATATAGTTTTAGTTGTATATTGTCATTTTAAATAGATAAAATACATGTTTTCATATTGCTCAAGTGTGTTATTAGTTGAAATTGATTTAAATTTTCCTTTTATAGATCCTTAAGTCATAATCACAAAAAGGAGAGTCCATGCAGATTCAACCTAGACAACATGGAATACTTGGTAAAAACAGGTTAATTTATTAGTTAAATTATATTTAAAAATACATGTTTTAATTATATATTGATAGTGCTTGTACATTAATAGTTAAAATTGATTTATTTTCTTTTTTTATACTTAATCCATCACCGCATTGATCTCATACTTTGAAACAAAAAGGAGAGGATGCTTGGATTCAATCTACACACATGTGTGGAATACTTTTAAATATAGGTACTTGAGTTGTGTACATATAGATAGTTTTATATAAATTAAAATATGTATATTTTGATGATTTCATTGATATTGCTTTTTCCTTTTTGATATCTGCCTCGTTAATGGTGTAGCAAGAATCGCTCTGCCTACCACCAAGCTTCACCATCACTGCCTAGCTTGACTACCAAAGGGTAATCATGGTAGACTCTATCCACTGTTCACCAACTTGGCCGACTATTTACCACGCCACCGCGGTGTATATTTTGACTAACCGCAGTATAGAGGTAGGCTTTCTTTTTGACTGCATTTTAACTGTCACTGCCATACCATAGGCCCCTTTGTGGGAGGTCACAAAGAAGTGGTAGACATAGAAAATGAATATTAAGGGAGTGGTAAAGGTTTAAGGTGTATGATAAAGTGGATGAGGAATAAAATGACTTATTTTTTATGAAGAGATAGGAAAATGATGGGCTTAAATGGGCAAAAAGGCTTAGGATTTTAATGAAAATTGTGTTTCTGAAGAAGCCTACTATGGAGACTAAACATAAGTTAAAACCACTTCAAGAAGATGATCATGGCTTATCATTATCCAATACTTAATAATCGACCCCTTTAAGTAAATTTTGATAACAAGTTTTTGGATCCCCTTTAAGAAATTTTTTAGAATGTCTTGACCCCATTAAGAGAATTTTGAGAACTATTTGATGATGTGTTATCATGTTTCTCCAATGGATTACAGGAAATTGTTGCAATTTGGTTACAAAAAATACCCTATAAGGAAGAATGGTCAGCCTCAGATTTGAAGATTATGAAACACACAAAAGATTATACACTCATTCACATTTGGTAGTGGAAACAAATATAAAACTAGATCAGATCATGGAAGACCTACAAATAAAGTGCTATAGACAATTTCTATGAAGAGCATGAGACAATCATAGAAGGCTGAAACAAGAGGATGTATATTGGTACAATGGAATAAATACAAAATGAGTGGTTTCATTTTTATATTGTCTTTTAAATAGATTAAATACATGTTTTGATATTACCAAGTGTGTTAATAGTTGAAATTCGATTTAAATTTTCCTTTATAGATCCTTAAGCCATCATCACAAAACAGAGTTCTGTAGATTCAACCTAGAGAACATGAAATACTTGGTAAAACAGTAATTATTAGTTAAATTATATTTAAATACATGTTTTGATTATGTATTGATATTGCTTGTACATTAATAGTTAAAATTGATTTATATCCATTTTTGTATCCTTAAGCCATCATCACATTGATCTCATACTTTGAAACAAAAAGGAGATGATGCATATTAAACCTGCACACATGTGTGGAATACTTTTAAATACAAGTACTTGAGTTGCGTACATATAGCTAGTTTTATATAAATTAAAATGTGTATGTTTTGATGATTTCATTGATATTGCTTGTATCATTTTGATATCAGATGGTGTGAAGACCTACTACATTCTAGGCACAAGTTTCAGATGTTCTTGAGATGGCATAGCCAAATTTTTTAAACATTATTTTGAAATGACATATATGTACATACATAGTTAAAAAATTAAACATTGTGTAAAAATTACAAATACATGTACATAAAAAATTATACTCTGTACTTTTATGTATCAAAATCAATATTCTATATATTTTGTTTGTTAAATGTGAATGTTTTCCTACTTTGAAACTTTATATTTGATTGTATAATCACTAAATATCATGTATAAATTATTGTTAAATCAATTATATCAATTTTGATTAAATATGATATGTAAGTACTTTGAAGTATTTCATCCCATTAAGATGCCCTAATAGGACATATCCTATATTGAATTTCTATGTTGACTTTATAAACAACTATATTGTAGTTGAAATTTTTTCATCTATCAACATCTAGTTATTAGTTATGGAATGTGAAGTAATGCTTTGAGTTTGAAAGATGTGCAATGCAATGTAATCAACATTATGAATATAAACTACACAAATCTATTAAATACAATTCATTAGTTAAAATATTTATTCTATTACTTGTGTGTAGGTTTGTCTAACTCTACTGGCACTGGGAGGTGTTCCCGCAAAAGCTCCAATATTAGCCTATTTAACATTGAAAATCAGATATTAGAATACCATTCATATAACAATATTATTAACATGTAATAAATTTATATTTGTTTACTAGTTACATACCTCAATGGTAGATGTAGCGGAGTAATAAGAAGATGTAGGGCCGATGTATCTAGTATCAACACTATGACCCTAAAATTTTATTAAAATCATAAAACTAAATAATTAGTTAATCTTGCATTTCAAAATTGAAATTTAATAAATTAAATTCAATGAACATGCTAACATTTAACTGAGTATAAATTCCATAAGCCTCATTAAAAATATCAGCTTCCCTCACCCTCTCCATATTTGTAGACGTATGTTGTGTAGCAGCCTCCTAAGTGTTAGTGGGGTTATATGAGCAAGTCACTCCACAAGCCTGAAATGAATGGGATGGAAACCTACCACTTGAAGACTCCCCTGGATGGCCCTGTACTATAGGACTAGCATGATCGATGACACTCTGGGTCAAAGAGGTGATAGCCTACAAAGTGTCTACCTCAACACTCTCCTTCACGATGAAAGGGATAACGATGTGCTCATGATTTGGCCTATTGAGAGCTCGTATCGCTTGCCACCTAGGATCCTGTCGTGCACTAGGTCTATCTTGAGCCGACCCCCCACCTTTCCATGGAAGTCCCTCATATCAAAATAATTTGGGATTTTGTTCAAGATGAACTCATAGTATATTTTCCTCAGGAAATATTGTGGGATTCACTATTCTTGCATGGTGGGTAATCAAAAATCATGTACCACCTATATCCCAAAAAAATTTCCTAATCCCTTGGTGGTGGCACCAATGGATAGGAAACCTCTTCAAATTGAGGTCAAGATTTTGATTTGTGCATGGGTCGGTAAATAATGAGCACAAATCTAATTGTGTAAATTTTTCATCTTTTACATATTTATATGATAATTTATCTCGAGAAAAATCCCTAGCTGCTTGCCTCCTATCTTGCCAATGAATTAATTGTTTGTTGATTTCATTTACATGTTTTACCATTTTTTTAAGTGAATTTGCAAGTGTTCTTTCCAAGGTTGAACCTGCTAGATTGTTCAACCTCATGATTAACTCCTCAATTTTTTTTTAATTATTTTCAATTACCCGGGCCATTAAATTTTGTTGAGCATGCCAGGAGGATGTTGAGGGATCGGTGGAGGAGATTGTTGTTGTGGTTGTTGCATTTGAGGATTTTTCTCATGTTCTTGTTTTTCTTTGGTTGTTCAGGATTTTTAGGAGGGTTTCCAGGATCATTATCATTTCCTACAAATTCAACAAATGAATATAAAAAAAACCTAAAACTAACAAATTCACAACAAATTCATAACAAAAAACAAATAATCCTTACCTATTCGACCTCCCCGTTGACGTGGCGGTATCCTGGTGATGAAATAGCAACAAGGTGATGAAATTTTTTCCATATTCTCTCCTCCCAGAATGCGAGTGCACAAGAGAAGGGTTTTTGGCCGTAGGAGCAAAAAAAACAATCAACATAAAAATGAATTAGAATTTTTTTGTTTTGTTTTAATAACAAGTAACGCGCTCATGATATTCTATGAGCACACTATAACACACTCATGGAATACCATGAGCATGTTATAGGCTCGATGTGACCGAGCCTTTGGCTCGATCACACCAAGCCATAGCGTGAGTGCATTATAAAGTGCTCGTGCTATGGCCTATAAATTTTTTTAAAAAATTTTGGCCACAATTTGAGCCCCTATCTTTTTACACCTGCCCAACATCACTTTTCAACTCCATATTACCCATAATCTAACGGTCAAACAAAATAAACTAGTAGAACATTTGAACAAATCCTAAAGAAAACAGTTAGCAAAAATAATAAAGATTGGCACTCACAACTAACATATGCATTATGGGAATATTGTACGCATGTTAGATCATCAATTGGACACACAACTTACAATCTCGTCTATGGAAATGAGGAAATAATGCGCTTGGAGTTAGAGATTCATTCATTGAGAATCACTCTTTAAGGGATTATTGATGATGATACATATAGAGAACAACGGTTGCATCAGCTAGAAATGCTCGACGAACAACACATCAATGCTCTTGAGCACCTTCAAGCTTATTCTAAAAAAATGCAACGTAGTTACAATGATAACATAATCCCTTGTTCCTTTTATAAAGGTGATTTGGTGTTATGTAAAAATCAATGCAATGTCAATGCAAACCTGACTGAAAACGGAAAATTCAGTCCTAATTGGTTAGGAACCTATATCATAAATGAAAACTATGGATCTAGAGCTTATAGATTAATAGAAATGGATGAAACACCTCTCAAAGACCTTAATAATGCCACACATCTACACCGATATTATGTCTAATTCTCTTGAATAGTGTGAATGATAGAGTAATTTTGTCAGAGGTAGTGGATAATATTCCATGTGCTTTTGCATTGCTTCATTCTTGATAAACAGTTATTTGTGTCTTGAATTCTAAAGTGATTATTTAATTCATTTTTAAGTGATTACTTTAGGTTTCATGCTATTCAAGTTCATTTTGTATGTTTTTTTAGATTAGATCCTTATATTCATTTAATGTTCTTTAATTAGATCATAGGTGCATTTAATTTAACATAACATACTTAATCAGAATCTTGCATCTAAAAGAAACTAGAATAAGTTTTAATTATATCACATAAATCATGGAGACATTCATTAAATATTCTTACAAAGAGTATTTAATCAATCATATTTCCATTTAACATTCAACACATAAACACAAGTAATCAAACATCAAATGCTCATATATATATATCAAAGTTTTGTGTACATGTCATCAATATATACAATGCTACTCAAGTCAGTGACTGCCAGATCCCTGGGGACTTGGTGCTCACATCTATTTAGTGGTGGTTTGTTGAGAGATGATGGTATGTGATCATGATTGAAATCCACTGAGTGTACTAAGATAAAACTATAATCCATGTATCTGTCCAAGGGCCTCTCGACTCTCCCTTGCTATCTGATCTCTATCCGCCTATATTCTGGCTACGTCTGACTATAGTCTCTTGAACTCTGTTGGGGTCCAAGATGACTATGCATCTAGGGTAGCATTGAATCGGTGGACGTGCCTCCTGAGACTCTCATATACTACCCGTAGTCTGATGTATGACCTAAAAGCCTCTAGGTCCTGATCAGTACACATCATGATATATAAGTAAATTCAAAGCATAAAACATCAGCATAAGCGTAAAGCATAATAGTAGATAAACTATCATCACCTATCTCTCTGTCTGGATATGTGAAATCAACCTCATCGTGTGTAGGGGGCATGGAGGATGTGCTAGCCTCTCCATGACTATGGGTACTCGTGCCTACTATAGTTGTTGCTTGTGATCTAGTAACATGAATGGGAGATGGCTATCCCCACTCATGGCCCATTGGGTCCTCATCTGCTGCCTCACCAGTCTTACTCATGGGCTGCTCCTCCTCATCCTTATTATCGTCCTCGTCCTCATCCCTCTTCTCTTGGACATCATAGTTAAGATCTGCAGTCTCATCATACTCCTCATCTATGACATTTGTAAATATGTTTGCATCCCTATAGTGTGTCTCCTCGACCCTATCCTCCACCTCATCTCCCTCATCTAGGAGTGGCCTAGCATCGCCTATCGACTTGTCCATCTAAAATACATGAGGTGGTCATGATATTGTCCACCACTCTTCATAGTCATTTGTGGCACCGACATCATCAACATTAGAGAGAGAAGGCATATCATGATCTGAATACTTGGAGTCATTATAGACAATATCCTCGGTAGTGAACCAGGTCTCCGAGAACTCCATACTAACCTCTTGAAAAAAGGGTTGTGTCCTGAGTGCTATTTGAACCTGACCAAACTGATGCATGGTGTGATCATAGTAGAAAGGAAGTACTATATAACTGTGTCTTTTAATCAAGAACCTATCCAACTACAATCTCCTCATTTGTCAAGTGTGATATGGCCATTGTAGCACAAGATGATAAGGTGTCCAAAGGATCTCATCCTGCTCTAGTCGATGAAATCAAACTCTCCAAAAGTGCAAGTCACCATACTGCCAAAACTATCGTAGAGGATAAATAAAAGCCCAAAGATACCCCAAGGCTATCGAACACAGGAACCTAGTTGGTCTGGTACACGTAATATTATCTAGGCACCAAACCTACAAAATCATAGAATGTACCATGTTGTGCACCTCCTGAAATAAAAATCATCCAAGATCATAATGCAGGTGTGCTAGGATGTTGTGCCCCTAGGCATATACTATCCTGTGCTTTGCCATCCCTCGTATTAGGTGTACTAGTCCTCCCTCTAGGTGCACTCCTCGATTTTCAGGGATGAGTACTAGTGCTACTATCATTATCATAATCCATCTAACCAGCAGGGACCATGAGTATAGTAGCATCACTAGATCTATCTGTGGCCTCACCCTCTCATCATGCACTAGTCCACAAAGGCATAATTGCATGTCGCATTTCATCTCATGAAATGAACACTCCACTTAGAAGCATGCTCACTCACCTCGAATCATAACTCGAAGTTTGTGGTGAATGTCCTCCAACGTGATGGTCATCTCACGGGTAGGTAGATGAAATGTACATGTTTCAACATCCCATCACTCTGCTAATGCCATCAAAATCGAATCATGGTACCTCATGGGGGGCATGAGGTACACCTAGTATAATCCTATGGTCCACAAAAGCTCTATATCCTCCACTGAAAGAGTGAGAGCTAAGTCTCGAAGGAAGCTAATCTATCTGCCACCCAGATGCTATCCTAAATGGGTGGGAACCTAACAAAAAAGTAAATTTTTTCCTGTAAGTAGTCTAAACTCTTAAATATTTACATCAAAAATCATAAAAGTGTACTAAATTTGTTCTAGTGTACTTTGCTAGAGGTCCTAGACACTTTACACCCCTTTTGAGACACTTCGCGAAGAAACGAGATACTTTGCGAAAAAGTGGGGCACTTCGCGAACAAAGGGGACACTTTGTGAAAAAAGGGGACACTTTGCAAAAAAAGGGGACACTTTGTGAACTTTTCTCCAAGGCCCTAGATTAGCCTAGAAATGCATAAAAATCATAAAATAAATGCATAAGAACAAAGCTAAGGTAGGAAAATCAACTCACCTCATGATGGTACTCATCGTGAGCCACTTGGTCTCACAGGACATCCAGTCTCGCAAGCCTGTAATCTTGCCATCTTGACATCTTTGACTACTCTTCAATCACCTTCAAGCTAAAAAAAGGTAAATGACAAAGTAGTTAGAATTTACTTCACTTTTTTCTCTCATATATAAGTTAAAATTAGGGTTTTTACTATATTAGGGTTAAAGAGTGCAATTTATTCAAATTAACAAAACGGGTGTTAGAGAGCTCCATTTTCAATGTCGTTTGTTGCATTGGAATCATGGTTTTTCTCTCGTCCTCATCATATGTATACCATCATGTGGTATGGTACTTGGAAATACCCTATGGTATGACTTAATTTATTCAACGTGGCTAGATTGCTACCTTGATTCCACCTCCATAAAGCAAGTGGAATCAAGGGGGGCATACATCTACCCTCAAATTTGATTTCTAGAAAAAGTTAGATAAGAGGATTTTTGGACAACTAACAAATACATATTTCAAGATGCAAAGCCTAACATTGTGGTTTTTCAGATGATTACAGTGGGGGCTCCATTCTCCCATATGAGTATCCTTTTATGAAATAAAGTATAATTTTTGAATTCCTTTAGCTTACATATGCATAGAGTCATATGGGCGCTAAAGTGGGGACTATATGTAATGACATAAATTGAACCCCCTTCTTGAGATAGGGTACTTTCTCATTTAGTCTAGACCTATTTGAGTATCTTTGCATTAATCACCCTTTAATTCATCATTTAGAGGCCTCTAAGACCCATTATTTCGGATCTTGAGGCTTATTTCACTTAAAAACCATACAAAATCACTCAAAACACCAAAAATCCTTAAAACCCTCCTCAAAAAGCTAAGGTGGGACTCATTCGCCACCTTGGGCGAATGAGTCCCCTTAGTTGGGACCCATTCACCAAGGGTGGCGAATGAGTACCATTTAGGGTCTTTTTCAATTTTAAGCAAGAAATTCACCATTTCAATTCAAATTTTTGGTGGATGTCAACCTTTGAGATCTAAATAATGGTCAATTAGGTGTTGATGCCTATAAAAGCAAGTTTCTAAGTCATTTATAGTCTCTATGCAACTTTGAGCTAGCATTTTCAAGAGAAAAGCATCAAGAATCTTCAAGAAATCTTTCACAAGAGCATTCAAGTTTCAAAAGAAAGAAAATTTGAAGTCTTGGAGGAACATTAAAGTGTTTTTGTAGGTCTTCAAGCTCACTTCCATTGAATATCTATCAATTTCAGGGGTTGATCATGTTGTCTATGGTGAATCATGATGGATTTTAGGTTGGGGAGATGCAACTAGCCATCAATCCAAGCCTAAAGACTTGTTTTGTAAGTGACTCCATCCTCCATTATCACTCTACATTCAGTCTAAGGAAGGTGCAAGAATCATTAGAGCTCATTTAGGGAGATTAGAGATCTCCTCAAGTGAGTCATTCATCTTCATATTCCCATTCTTGCATCATATTCTTACATATTAGAATAGGATTGCATCATGTTCCAGATTTGTTAGTCTTAGACACACTTAAGGCTAGGGTTTCCATGCAAATTTCATTATTTCTATCAAGGTTTAATTACAAAACTAGGGGTTTGATCAAGGAAAACCCCCCATTAGCAAATCAAGTTTTTATTCTATTTTGTAGGTATTTTTATAGATTCAGATATGAAATTCAAGTTGGAAGGAAAGGGAAGGTGTTGAAGTGCATAACAGGACTTGAAATTCTTGAAAAAGTGGAACGAGACTGATTCACCAAGAGTGGTGAATGATTCACCAAGAGTGGTGAATGATTCCCACTACAACTCTTTTCTAGATCTATTTGTAGATTCAAATACTCTTTTTCTCGAAACAAGCTCTTGTGTAGAAACCTAGATCTGGGACTGATTCACCCAGGCTGGCGAATGAGTCCCAACAGGTAAAAAAGTAAAAATTTCTAGTGTTTCAGAGCTATAATCAGTCACTTCTAGATTCTCAGGTGCATACTGTCCTTCTTTTTGCTTTTCTATTCTATTTTTTTTGCATTTCTAAGCCATTTTGTAGGTCATTGCATTGAATTAGGGTTTTATGTTACATCTTGCATTTAATTGTCTTTTCCAAGTTTAGACTTGGTGGTGAACCACTCGTTAGATCATATTTAACCCCTAGGACAACCCTATTACAAGATTTATTTCTCTTGTGCATTGAGATCTTTAGGGTTACCCTTGAATATAATGGTGGAAATGTGGGTGTGCTCTATGTCCTAAAACCATATGCTAGCATCCATCCCACAAATTCATCATTTTAATATATATACATACATATACATATATATATATATATCATCTTATTGTTCCATCATGGAATTATATCACTATATTTGATGTAGGTTCCTTTGAATGGTCATCACCCTTTGATATCTCTCTCATTTTGGTAGGTATTTTTGATTCATCTATCATTATGGTAGAAACTCATATTATTCCTCTTGAAAATTGTTACCCTTTTTTAGTTATTTTGGTATGATATTTATTTATTATTATCTCCTATAATGTGACTTCCTTTACCACTTTGATATAATATTCCTCCACTACACCTATACTTGTGTTTAAATATTTTTTCAACCTTTGTCAGCTTTTAGTGCAAACTAATTATGATTTTCAATCGTTTTATCCTCACCAAGCTAGACTATTCTAGATGCTTGTCCTTTTTTCCATTGATGTACCATGAAATTTACGCTTTCTCTCTTCACTATGTCAATTCGATGATCATCTTATGAAATTATTTATTGTACTCATTTACCAACTTTTCCTTTTTGTATTAGGCTTTACAATCTCTTCCATTAGTTTCAAACTCATAAATAAAAGTATAAAATTGATTATTCAACTTTGTCACCATCCTATGGGCATTATTGCAAATTATGGGAAAAAAAGGACACCCCACATTTATTATCAAATCCATAAATAGCGGGCGTCATAATGGACTCACATTATTTCTCATTCAAGAAATAATGTGAATAGGTTATAATTTTCTTGTGTTGACTTCTCATTAAATAAAATAATGGCAGGCTTTTATAATGTATAATGTTATTTCTTAGTAATCGATGAAAATAAAATCATCCTCTTTTCTATATTTTTTACAAACTGCATGCCACCAAACCCTCCCAAGTACGCACATTCCTTCAAAGTTGAATTTGCACGGAGAAAATGGGGATGATTTTTTATTTTCATTGATTCCTAAATAAATATTGTGAGCACATTATAATGTGCTCACGTTATTTCTTAGTAAATCAATGAAAACAAAAATCATCCTCATTTCTATATTTTTTACAAGCCACACCTTGAAAACCCTCCCAAGTGCACTTGCATTCTTGCAAGATTGAATTTGCACCAAAAACTTCACCAAATCTTCACCAAAACTCCACCAAGATGCCAAGGTTGTTGAAAAAGTATTTTCGAGTTTTGAGGTTCAAATTTGTATAAAAAAGTTAGATTGAATTAGTTGTTAATTAAAATTTGTTTGATTTTGAGGGCTTGATAATTCACCTCCAAATCTTGAAAATCCCAATTTACCTCATCATGAAATCCTTCCTAAATAAAAAACACAACAAACACCTCCTATAATTCCTCATCATCCTCTAGGAACACCAGAAAATATATTAGGGAAAATTGAAAATAATATAAAAGAACTTGAGGAGTTAAATGCAAGGTTGAGAGATCCTATAGGAACACATGACCCTTAGAAGGGTGTGGCTTCAAGTTGAATTCTTGTGTTCTTGGACTACCATTTTACTCAAACTCTTGAATAATTTATTATCAAAATATTTGATAACAATCCATATTGAGTTGTGATAGACATTAAGTTGTCTAGTAACTCTCGAAAGGGTATAATTCCCAATCATAGTCTCGTAAAATTATTAGATAACAATGCATATTGAGTTCAACACCAAACCCCTTACCTAGACCTCCAAAAAACAAACTTCACAATACATGTATTCTTGAAATACGTTAGTGTCAACAAGGAAAACAAGAAAGAAAAAAAAATGCTTCTCATGCAAAGCACCATCTCAAATTGAGAAACTAACTTGAGATGATGCAAATTTTTCCATCTTTTGGTGCAACCAACCTATAATGTGATTACTCAAAGTACCAATCCATTTTGAGTAATATCAACAAAATTATCATCTGTTGGGTCTTCATTGTCATCCTCAATACAAACTAAGTTACCTTCATTTGTTTGATATTTGAGATTTCCTTTAATAATATCTATAGCATGAGTTCTACATGACCAAGCCGTGTGACCTTTTTTATTCCAATAAAAGAATTTAATTTCCCCATTTTTTGTACCTAACCTCTTATGATGACTTCAAGAATATATTGATTTCTCTTTTTGATAATCAACTTCTAATGTTTGACATCAACCAGAGCCTTGACTTCTACTAGTTTCCTAATGAGAGACCTTAGATTACTTATGGGACTTGACATTGTGATTCCATCTTCTATTTTAAAATTGAACAATTGAAGTTTTAGGGAAGACTTTGCATGAAGTGTTTTTGCTCCAAACAATTTATTTATATCATCCCAAATTTTTGCTGATGATTTATCTAAATCTACTTGATGTAATTTTCATAGTCGGAAAGAGAAAGACCAATAATAGCCTTGTCTTTATTGTCTTTACTATTCCAATCCAATAAATTATTTTCATCTATAGGTGGGTTTTCTTTTTAGCTTACTATTCCTCGTAAATTTTTATTCATTAATTTCATTTGAATTTTCATTCTTCAAGTATGAAAATTAAATAAAAAGTATTTGTCTAAAATAATCTCCATAATGCTATATCCCCTTTAAATCAATCTCTCTTATATCACCATTAAACTCATAATATTAAGATTGATAATTACTAACTAGGACCACAAAATTCGTCTTTAAGACGAACAAGACTAATAGAAAAGATGTTCTACATAACCAAATGGTGGAAGCGATAGAGTGTAGGTAAATATCATATCCAACATACAAAATGAACACCCAATATAGGAGAATTTTATTGTGGCACCTTGCATGGCCTTCTCTTCTACATGTCTTCCATGCATAGCAAGATTCACATTTGCATAGTCCTCTAGCTTCTTGTAATGCTTTACTAATGCCTAGTCTATTTCACTATTATCTACAAATCTCAACAACTTGTGTCAAACTACAAACATCTTCATAAATGACTAATCATCTTCACCTTGTGCAACTTCTACAATCAAACACCAAGGAAAAAATATTTTTCTACCATCAAATTCAAAGGAAAATATCTTCATGGATATCACTGTCATCTACAAGTTTCTATGCCATACATTCCATTTTACAAAATTTCTTCACTTCCTATAGACTTCCCTTCTCTCTTCCTATATGTATCTATATTTTTCTATCTCTATCTCTCTCTCAACTCTCTCACTCTATAAATTTTAATTTAATTTATATTGTTATTACTATTATTATAAAATAATATTTATTTAAAACTTATTAATATATATATATATATTCAAATTAAATTATAATATTATATAAATTTCTATATAATATATATGAAAATCAAATATTCATATATTCTATATGTTATAGTATAATAAAAAATAAAAAATATATAAATTTTTAAACATTAATTTATTATTTATATATTTTATTTATTATATATTATAATATAATCATTATTAAAAAAATATATAATAAATATATTATATAAATTATATTAAAAAAAATTATTTGTATGTTAAAATAAACTATTTATATATAGTATATATTATAATAAGTAAAATAATAAAAATTAAAAATTAACCATCTAATTTATTATAAAAAAACTATGAAAACCTACTATAAGAAAAATGAGACAAACAAAAACCAATCTCCATACAACCATTGATTCAATCTATTCATATTAAACAAAAATACAATTTAAATATATATTTTATTGGTTGAAATTGTAATATGACAAGAATGAAATTGAATAGCTATTCATATGTCAGGCTCTCCAATTTTGAGATGTGGCATGAAACCCATTATGTTAGGCTTTTATAAAATATTCAAAGAAATGTAAAAAAAAATATTTTTTGGTTTTTAAAAACAAACTCTTTGTTGTTTGAAGATAAGAGTTAAAATAAATGAAACTTAGTTGGTTACTTTGTCAACAAAGAATACCTAGTTGGTTGTGTTAAACAAGGTTTGCCAAAACTAGTATTAAAAGGCCATCCATAAATTTTTTAATCATTCAACATAGACTTTGAATAGTTAAGAAAAAAAGAAAAATGAATTTTATTTGTCAAGGGTGGTTCAAATAGTGTGTTAATATTCGTTAATGTTGAAGGGTGGTTCAACGAGAAATTTTGGGCTTTACATTAGTTTTGATGTTAACATAATCAGTGTGTTCAATATTCATGGCATTACCATTTTAGAAAATGAGAGACTTAAACATATTCCATTCAAGATATCATGTATTGGGTTAATGTTATTGTGAAGATACTTCATCTTATTTCCATTTAAATATTTTTTAATTACGTATGATAAATATTTTTTCTTATTTACAAGTATTTATTATAATTTTTTTCAATATCTTTTATTATATTTTATTATTATATATTCTATATTTCTTTAATTAATTTTAGGTTCACTTTAATTTGAATTGTTCTCTATGGAAGAATTAGCATACATGTGTCATATTTCAAGATATAAGTTGATAAATACTTAAACCTTGCTTAATTTTGACTTCTTGCATCCAAAGGGTCTATCTTCAAATACCCTAATACAATTCTTGATTGCATGAAATTGAACTTGGTTTAATGTGACATAAAATGAACCCTCGCAGTTATAAAACTTTAAATTTTTAATTGAGCAAATGTTATCCCCTTCTAACTAAATATACCCATTGAATTGATTGTAAGTATTTCAAATCATATTTTAAAATTACTTATAAAATGGCATCCTAATGTAATATAATATAGAGAGTACATATCTATTAGAAATTAGGGGATCATGGTGATGAGAAACAAGCACAAATGAACAATGCAAAGATTGTATTTAGATGATCCAAATTACATTGAGTAAAAATCCTAGCATATATAGGCAAGGATGAGGCAATCCACCTATGAGGTGGATTTACAAGTGCCCCATAATGTAGCACAAATGAGTAGATAAGTGTCCTATAGGTGTCAACCTTAGGAACATCTGGAGTGTGCAAACCAACAACCTCTATATGACCAAGTCATCAACCTTGTGTGCCAAGTGTTGAGTGACCTTTGAGGTGAGATGGAAAGTCTTCCAACCTCACAAGGTGTGTGCATGAGGTTAACCAAATAACCTGGTAACCTCTAGAGGTCTAAAAGGTTGCACATTAAGTTAGATAAGAATTTGTCTAACCTCATCAACCAAAGAAAACTTAATTATAGTGAATAGATTAATTATTCACACTAAAAATATCTAGGATATATTTGGGATCTAAGGCTTTCTAAGGAATTATCTAGTAAAATATTAAAATATTCCATCAACAATTACCCATGGCTAGGCATATTGAATGATTGCTAGTATGTCTTCATTAATTCTTATTAATATGTTGAGTTAACCCATCTAATAGTTTGACCAAGGGTGAATACACCCTATATAGCAAGCACGTCAAAGACATTCATAAACACTCTCAATCTCTTCATTTGAGGTTTGGATATCAATGCAAGCTATTTTAAGATCACATAACATACATGTAGACAATTTATTTTGTATAAGGGGATTGATTATGTGGTTCAATTTTGACCTATGACAATTTCACAACACTAATTTGACTCAAAGCTTAGAACATTCAATTTTTGGTTTGAAAATAGTTATCTAAATAACACATAGCGATGAATCATTTTACGACATCTATCTCAAAATGATATTGGATCTAGAGCTAATTACATTCATTCCATGTACTTAAAATTATGTTAATTTATTATCACATTTACTAATTGATTATTAGTCTCAACTCTATATCTTAGGTTGAAAATTTATTTATGTTTGCAAATTGATTAAATCTACCTTTAGGATAATGCATATAGATAGTTTATCACTTTAAAATGATTAATATTTTTAATTAAAAAAATTCTTCACTACTCTTTATGATTCAAAGAGAATAAAATCCTTTCTACATAAAATTCTAGGGCAAAATAATAATAATTGGATAATTAGAATATTTGAGACAATCAAGTAAAGTGAAAATAAATAAATAAGAAAATACGATTTTCGCCATTACAAATATATAGGTTCAACTGAACAATTCCAACTTATTAGTTAATAGATATTTTTATAAATAATCATTGACTAACATAAACTAAAAAGTTATATCAATATTACTATGTTAAATTATAATTTATTTTGATAAATATTTAATTAATATAATTATCTAATTATTTTTTTATAATTTTTAATATTAACCTCTTAATTCTATATTAATACATGGTTAAATTAAATCCTTAGCAGTCAAGTCTTTTATTTGACTCATATAACCTAATCATCGAAATCTGAAAGATTTGTATAACAAAAATAAAATAATAAATAGTAAACAATGTAAGGTTGTGATACTGCTATTGGAATTCAACGTGTAGTTTTCTGAGTCAAACTCATTGACCCATGTTTCATGAGTAGTGGTTTACTAGAACCTATCACTC
>CM021106.1:607069383-607284714 GCA_007115665.2 Sequoiadendron giganteum
GAAGAAGTGTGTCTTTGGGGTGCAATCAGGGAAGCTGCTAGGATACATAGTTTCAATGAGAGGGATAGAGGTAGACCCTGCAAAGGTAAAAGCAATCCTTGAAATGAAAGCACCAAGAACGTTGAAACAACTAAGAGGATTGCAAGGAAGACTCCAGTCCATCCGAAGATTCATAGCACAATTGGCCGATAAACAAATTGCCTATTCACACCTACTTCACAAGGGAGTAGCTTCCAGATGGGATGACAAATGCGAGCAAGCATTCAACAAAATAAAATAATATCTACTTACACCACCTGTATTGATGCCACCAATTGTGGGGAAATCACTAATCTTATATATCTCTGCAACAACAGCCGCCCTGGGGGCCCTTTTAGCCCAACATGATGAAAAGGGAACCGAGTGGGCTATCTACTACATCAGCAGAACAATGGTGGGACATGAGCTCAATTACATGTCAATAGAGAAAGCTTGCCTAGCATTGGTATTTGCGGCTCAGAAATTCAGACACTACATGCTAGCACACCAAATCAAGTTGATTGTCAAAATAGACCCTCTAAAGTACCTATTGACAAAAGCAACACTTACAGGTAGAATGGCTAAGTGGGTAATGATATTATCTGAACATGATATCGAGTATGTAGAATGAAAAGCCATAAAAGGACAAGTCATTGCGGATCAGCTGGCAGAAGCTCCCCTCTACACAGATAATCCACTCATATCAAAATTCCCAGATGAGTCCCTTTTTAACCTTGATGCAACAGACCACTGGAAGCTATACTTTGATGGCTCTCACACACAACATGGGTCAGGAGCTGGTGTGTTTTTCATCACGCCGCAAGGAGACTGCATACCTAGATCATACAAGCTGGCATTCCCTTGTACGAACAATATAGCAGAATATGAGGCTTTGACCATAGGACTCAAGATTGTAGCACAATGGCGAATCATGGCACTAAAAGTCTATGGCGACTCGCAACTTATCATCAACCAAGTCAATAGTGAATACCAAACCAAGGATGATAAGCTCACACCATACAAGAAGGTGGTAGAAAGCCTCAAGGAATCTTTCATCGATATTACCTTTGAGCAGATACCAAGGACAAACAACAGAGCGGCTGATACAATGGCGACAATTGGATCCTTACTCGACATCCCTCATAACGTCTCAAAACATGAATTCCTCGTAGAGCAGCTTCTCGTACCCACATTCGAGGTACCAGAGTCAAAATACGCATGTGAACTCGTTGGTCCCGATGATCTTTGGTATCATGATATATACACCTACCTAAAGTTAGGAATCCTCCCCACTGACATCACCCCGAACCTAAAACGCACTTTCATCAAAAGGACTTCACGATTCGTCATCATAGGAGAAACCCTCTTCCGTAGGAGTACCGATGGAACCCTGTTACGTTGTTTAAAACCCGAGGAAGCCCTGACTGCTCTAACCAAGGTACATAATGGCACGTGTGGGTCACACTCAAGTGGTATGACCTTGGCTAAAAAGTTGCTAAGAACAGGGTACTACTGGCCGACGATGGAAAAAGAGGCACACAATTTTGTCAAAAAATGCTTGCAATGCCAACAGCATGGAGATCTTATTCATCCACCAGCTCAAGAACTGCATCCTATTGTTACACCTTGGCCCTTTTCACAATGGGGGCTTGATCTCATTGGTAAAATATCACCCACCTCATCCAATGGCCATAAATTCATTATCACCGCCACCGAATACTTCACTAAGTGGGTCGAAGCAATTCCCATGACCTGCATCACGAGAAAGCAGATATCCAAGTTTATCCTTAATTACCTCATTTGTCGGTACGGTGTCCCCCAATCCATTATCTCTGATAATGGGATGCCCTTCAAGAATCAGGATGTCCGTGACTTGTGTGAAAAATTCAAAATCAAGCATCGCTTTTCCACTCCATATTATCCACAAGGAAATGGCCAAGCAAAAGCTACAAATAAAACCATTTTGAAAATCCTCAAGAAAATAGTCAATGACTCTGGTCATGACTGGCATCTGCAGTTAAATCCTGCCTTATGGGCCTACCACACCAGCATCCGCATGCCAACAGGCGCCACCCCACTCTCTCTGGTCTACGGATCAGAGGCCATACTCCCCATTGAGATCGAGCTCCCATCACTAAGGATATCACTGCAAAACCTTATCACAGATGAGGAATACAGGGTCACAAGACTCAATGAGCTGGAATTACTAGATGAAAGGCGCATGGATGCCCTTAATCATCTACAAGTGTACCAAAATCGCCTAAAAAGGAGCTACAACAAGAACATCAGACAATGCACTTTCCAAGTTGGTGACCTCGTGCTGAAAGAAAACCAAAAGAACGTGCCAAATCCAGATACAAAGGGAAAATTTGAGCCCAACTGGCTGGGACCTTTCGTCATCACTACAAGTTACACATCAGGGGCATATCAACTAGCAACACCAGAAGGCGAGCCTCTGCAGGAGCCTCTGAATAGCTCTCATCTCAAAAAGTTTTATGCCTAAACATTGCAAGGTATAGAACCAGAAAATTACAAAAACTATCAGAAAAAATCCTGAAAAAATGGTTACCTCGATGAAAACTTGGCAAACAGGTATCTTGGTGACAACAAAAAAAATAAAAATAAAAAGATCAAAAAATCCAAAAAAAAAAAATCAGAAAAGGATTGAAAAATAGTAAAGAGAAAAATCGTCCTCTAGTGAAAACCACTTCGGTGGCACTTTGGGCAAATACCTTGGTGAAAACATGGAAAATAGGCGTCAAGTGTAAATAAAGTACCTTCCCCATCTATTAGGATCTGCACAACTCATCCACTCCATCACATTCCACTTATCCGCTCGCATCCATACCATAGCCTGCGTTGGTATCTGTACTATATTCCACCATTGGAACTACTTGGAATTTCAAAGGTCAGTCTGTCCCGCCTTTATCGAAGTAGTCTATCGCACCACACTGGGGGCACGTTCTCACAACATCGGATCGAATTCGTGTATATTCTCGTGATCTTTTTCAAAATTCATCAAAAATTCCAAAAACATTCAGAAAACTCATTCAAAAAACCAAAAACATTCAAAAAATTAATCAAAAAATCCAAAAACATCTAGAAAAATCATCAAAAATCCAAAAACATGTCGAAATATCAGAAAATCTTCAAAAATTTCATCATTAAGTCTTGTCAGTTTTTTTCTACCTTGTCGAACTATGTTGTCTCTGAGCTTGAACGTAGGCAAGGTTGATCTTTGATCATCCCCCGAGACGGTTGGGTTAGTCCTTTAGGCATCCGTCGCATTGGCAATCCGTTTGCCCATCTAGTCTGCATCTTAAGTCAGTCCTTTAGGCAATAAAATGGCAATCCATTTGTCCATATTATCATCAAGTCAGTCCACCACCAGTCGAACTATGTGGTCTCTGCGTATATAATGTAGGCAAGGCTAATCTATGGATCAGCTCCCGAGACCCCTAGGATAGGTCTTTAAGTTAGTCTGTTCGTTGTAAAATCTTGAAAATACCAAAAACATTGGAAAATCTTGAAAATACCAAAAACATTTGTAAAACAACTCAAAATTCCAAAAATAGCCTCAAAACATTCGAAAAAACCAAAATGGTGCATCCATTTCATCTCGCTTTCACCCGTGATTGTCATCACTCATAATAAATCATCGTCACTTTCACCCTTTGGTGAGTTAGTCAGAAGCAAGTTTAGCAGGTTCTAAAGTGAACACCTAATCGTCAGAGTCTCAAGTCTAGATCCGTAAGTCAGCAAGCTGGTCAACTCAGAGTATCAATAGCTTATCACGCAATCAATCTCACCAAAACCCTGATCACTACATGTCCTAGGATGAAGCTTTCCTGCGATGGACATAAGCATCAGGTACCCCACAGTAGTTTAGCCTTGGCAAACGATACGAAGAACATCAACTTGTTTGTTTACTTTATTTTGGTCTTTTTGACTTATCTTATTTTGCGCTCATTCCAAGGACCTCTCGATGATGCCTAAACAAAACAGGTTTAGAGAGAAAGGAATGGGGCAACGATCATTATCTTTTTATCTGTTGTGCTTGTTGGATATTCTTGTAAAATAACTTCGTCATGCATACTTTGTTTTGTTTGTAGGAAGGATGTTTTAGGTATCTTGTTGACCACATAAGAAGGCTTTCCTTTTTATGTTTTGGCCCGAGATGTCTAGAATATCTGAACTGCATTCTGAATAAGGTTATGTTTGTCAAGTGTGAACAAGAGTACTCCTATCTGATTGTCGAGTCAAAGTCCATCACACTAGGCGCAACGCCATCCTGGTTCTTAATACCTTGATGCATCGCACCTACGTGTGTTATCAAACATAAAGAAAGGTATGCTCTTTTCCCATCCCTAGATAAGCAACACATCATCATCATTCATTGTCATATCCAATAAAGTCTTGATGACTAGAAGACTTATTGGACTTCTACATTCTTCTTAGATTTAAGGGTTTATCCCTCTCATTCTTCTATCTTCTGTCACGCTAACAATGCATCCATCTTGCATCCGTATTCTCATTTCGCATAATCATGTCATACCATCATATCAGGACAACATCATCCATCTCATCCATCTCACATGCATTGCATAATCATTTAAAGTTGTTTACGATAATATAAATTTTTTATTCTAAGCATCTTCCAAACATCTCATGTACATCATCATTACCATCCATACATCCATTTTGAACCTCTTTGTCGCGAGATCCACCTCAAATTGTATCTTTTCGCTTGATCTCTCGAGGGGGCAATGTACTAACGTACTTATTTTCCACTGGGGCATCCGAAAAAACCAAAGAATTTTTTAATTTCGATGCCGACAACATCATTCTTTGAACCAATGCAACGAGTACATTGCTTCAAAGAGGGGCAAAATGTAGACATCCAAAAATAACATTATGCATTCCACTATAACTAACATCATGCATTCGTTTCTTCTACTAATCAATTAAAGCAATTTATTTATTTAATCCTAAGGTTCATCAAGCTTAATTAAATAAATCAAATTATTTAATTAAGTTCCTAAGGTTCTTCTTATTTGATTTAATAAATCAAACTGATTTAAAATCAAATATCAAATCCCTAAAATCCCCTAAGTTAATTAATCTAAATTTAATTAACTTTTAATCACAATTACCATTCTCTAGCTTTTGACTCAACTAGAGTCAAACCTAAACTCCTAACTAACCCACCCACTTGCATCAATAAATCAATTTATTGATTTATTAAAAAGAGTTATTTTCCCTCAATAACTCTCATCTTTGACTTTTTTGGACAAAGATTATTCCCCCCAAAACTCTCAACAACATGCATTTATTAACATTTTTTCAAATTTGAATGGGCACATTGGCCAAAACTTGCACAAGTTTTGACCAATCCCATTATGACAAATGTCTCTATCCTATTGGATGGGATTTAGTCCCACATTGCCTAATTTTGGCCTCTCTTCTATCAACTTTTCCTATAAATGCAAGCAATCTTCTCTCATTTCTACAACACAATTTGAAGGCATCTAAGCTATAGGCAACTTGAGCTCATAGCAACTCATTGTCTATCTCATTTGACTTAGAAAGGGATTGGGAAAGGGCTCTCTCACATCTTCATGGAGGGCACCAATTCATCATAAAATAGAATAGGTTGTATTTCCTTTTCTCCATGCATGTTTGGTCTAGTTTTAGCATTTTATTTGGAGAAATGAACCATGTTATTCTATGAGGATGACTGAATCTACACAATCAATGTGTAAGATTTCACCATCCTATAGTTGTGATGACAAAAGGTCCCAACCAGTTGGGCTCAAATTTTCCTTTTCTATCAGGGTTTGGTACATTCTTTTGGTTCTCTTTTAGCACAAGGTCACTGGCTTTGAAGGTGTGTTGCCTGATCTTCTTGTTGTAGTTGTGTTTCAGGCGATTCTGATAGACCTATAGATGATTGAGGGCATCCATGCACTATTCATCTAGTAACTCCAGCTCATTCAGTCTTGTAACCCTGTATTCTTCATCTGTGATGAGGTTTTGCAATGATATCCTTAGTGGCGGGAGCTTGATCTCGATTGGGAGGATGGCTTCTGATCCCTAGAATAGGGAGAATGGGGTGGCGCCTGTTGGTGTGTAGATGCTGGTGCGGTAGGCCCATAAGACGAGATTTAGCTATAGATGCCAGTTATGACCAAGAGTCATTGACTATTTTCTTGAGGATTTTCATAATGGTTTTGTTGGTAGCTTCTGCTTGGCCATTGCCTTGTGGGTAATATGGATTGGAAAAGCGATGTTGGATTTTGAATTTTTCACACAAATCATGGACATCCTGATTCTTGAAAGGTGTCCCATTATCAAAGATAATGGATTAGGGAACACTGTAGCGACAAATGAGGTGGTTCAGGATGAACTTGGATATCTGTTTTCCAGTGATGTAGGTCATGGGAATTGCTTTGACCCACTTTGTGAAATATTCGATGGCGGTGATAATGAACTTGTGGCCGCTAGATGAGGTGGGTGAGATTTTACCTATGAGATCGAGCCCCCATTGCAAAAAAGGCCAAGGTGTAACAATAGGATGTAATTCTTGAGCTATTGCATGAATGAGATCTCCATGCTACTGGCATAGTAGACACCTTCTGACAAAGTCATGTGCCTCTCTTTCCATTTTCAGCTAGTAGTATCTGGTTCTTAGTAACTTCTTGGCCAAGGTCATACCACTTGAGTGTGAACCGAAAGTGCCATTGTGTACCTCAGTCATAGCAGTCAGGGCTTCCTCAGGTTTTAAGCAACGTAATAGGGTTCCATCAATGCTCCTATGGAAAAGGGTTTCCCCTAGGATGACAAAACGTAAGGACCTTTTAACAAAAGTTTGTTTAAGGTTCGAGGTGATATCGGTTGGGAGAATTCCTAGTCTCAGATAGGTGTAGATGCCATGATACCAAAGAACGTCGAGACCAACAAGTTCGCACGCATATTTCGACTTTGGTACCTCGAAAGTGGGTACGAGAATCTAATCTACCAAGAATTCATGTTTTGAGACATTGCGATGGATATCTAGCAAGGATCCAATCGTTTCCATGGCATCAGCTGCTCTGATGTTTTCCCTCGATATTTTCTCAAAAGTGATATCAATAAAATATTATTTGAGGCTTTCTACCACCTTCTTGTATGGTGTAAGCTTATCATCCTTAGTTTGGTATTCACCGTTGACTTGGTTAATTCTAAGCTATGAATCTCCATAGACCTTTAATGCCATGATTCGCCATTGTGCCATAATTTTGAGACCTATTGTTAAAGCCTCATACTTTGCAATGTTGCTTGTACAAGGGAATGCCAATTTGTAAGATCTTGGTATGCAATCCCCCTATGGGGTGATGAAGAACACACCGGCTCCCGATCCATGTTGTGTGTGGGAACCATCGAAGTATATTTTCTAGTGATCAGCTATGTTGAGATTGAAGATAGACTCATCTGGAAATTCTGATATGAGAGGGTTCTCTACGTAGATGGGAGCTTCTGCCAACTAGCCCACAATGACTTGTCCTTTGATTGCATTTTGCTCCACATACTCAATGTCATACTCTAATAGTATCATGACTCATTTAGCCATCCTTCCTGTGAGCATAGCTTTTGATAGTAGATATTTTAAGGGATCTATCTTGGCGATGAGCTTGATTTTATGTGCCAACATGTAGTGTCAAAATTTATGTGAAGCAAACACCACTGCTAGGTAGGCTTTCTCAATGAATGTATAGTTTAACTCATGGCCAACCATTGTTCTGCTAATGTAATAGATAGCCCTTTAATTTCCATTCTCATCATGTTGAACCAAAAGAGTGCCTAGGGCTATTGTTGTTGCTGAGATGTATAAGATCAATGGTTTCCATGCAATGGGTGGCATCAATATGGGTGGTGTGAGCAGATATTCTTTGATTTTTCTAAATGCCTGATCGCATTTTTCATCCCACTTGTATGCTACCCCCTTGTGGAGTAGATGTGAATATGTAATCTGTTTGTCTGCCAGTTGCTCTATGAACCTTCGGATGGACTGGAGTCTACCTTATAATCCTCTAAGTTGTTTCAATGTTCTTGGCGCTCTCATATCGAGGATTGATTTTACCTTTGAAGGATCCACTTGTATCCCTCTCATTGACACTATGTATCCTAGCAGTTTTCTGGATTGTACCCCAAAGACACATTTCTTTGGGTTGAGCCTGACCTTGTATTTTTCCAATCTATCAAAGATGTCGCTTAGGGTTGCTATGTGATTCTACCTCTCCTTTGATTTATCCAATATGTCATCCACATAATCTTTGACCGTTTTATGTATCATGTTGTGAAAGATTAGTGTCATGACTCTCTAATATGTAGCCCCTGCATTCTTTAGCCCAAATGGCATCACATTCTAGCAGTAGGTGCCCCAAGGACATGTGAATGTTGTCTTATTTTGGTCTTCTTTTGCAATCATTATTTGGTTATATCTTGAGAAGCCATCCATCAGGGATAGCATCTCATGTTCGGTTGTCATATCCACTATCATATCAATGTTGGGTAGTGGAAAGTCATCCTTAGGACATTATTTGTTGAGGTCTCTGAAGTCTGTGCAGATACGGATGCCCCCATTTGGTTTTGAGACTAGTACAATGTTGGATACCCATTCTGGATAGTCAATCGAGCGCATGAAGCCAACATCCAGGAGTTTTTGTAACTCTACCGTGACTAGCAAGGCTATCTGGGGATGCATTTTTTTTAACTTTTGTCTAACCCGCTTACCTCCAGGGTAAACAACTAAATGATGAACCACCACTTCTGGATCAAGACATGGCATGTCAACATAGGTCCATGCAAAGTTTACCTTCCTTTCTTTCAGAAATGTTGCCAGTAGTTCTCGTTCCTCTATTAGGAGAGACTCAACATAGAAAGTGATTTGTGGTGTTGTCTTTGTTCCTAAGTTAACAGGATTACATTGCTCTGCCAGGACTATTGATTTCTCTTGATGTAGAGCAGTAGGGGGGAGATTGACTCCTTCATCCTCCAGTGCCTTGGAGAGGTTTTCACCATTGGATGCATCCTTTATTTTTACTATTTTGTGGTTAGAGAGTGCCATAGTGTGGTTTTCACTCAATAACTTTGAGCTTATTCTCGTTTTGTTTCTTTTGCGACTGAAGGACTCAATCGTCCCCCCATAATATGCCTAGGTGTCTAAAGTGATGTTGAAACTGGCCTTGTGATCCCCACATGGAATTGTATCCCTTAGTCCCATGAATTCCTAGAGGGCCTCATCATTTTTGAATGAGTCTAGAATTGGTTGTCCTCATTGGTCATGATCGATGAGTTGAGGGTATACTAAGGTGATTTGGTGGGCTTGTTGGTTTGACCCAGTGGGCGAGGCACTAATCATTAGTAAGGAGGAATCCTTAAAAAGCATGGGTAGGCCTATTATGGTATCATCATCGTTACTACTGGCGCAGACATCAGTTTCGTCAAAGGTGAAGTTGTCAAGTGGGATGCATGTGCATACGGATGGTCTAAGGGTAGTTGTCGACACTTGAGGAGTGTTCCTAATTGTCCTACTGGGAGTACCTCTGCCACGTACAATTCTACTCAGGGGAGTACATCTGAGGCCAAGGTTTTGCATTCTTCTTTCTGCAATGATGGGCTCTAGTCATCCACCATTGTTCCTTTCAAGGCTTTGGTTTCTATTGTAGCCCATGCCAAGCATTCTTTGTAGCCCTTTTTTTGGCTTCATCCATAGATATGGTGGGTGTGGATTTTGCATTATAGTATAATATGCTTGAAATATCCTCTTCACCAACACTTTCCCCACTTAGGTCTCTCCAATGGTAAAATCTAGAGAGGTCCTCCCTAAGGGTGTGGACGGTTGTTTCAGTTGGTTGAGGTTGCCCATGTGACCTATGAGAATGTGGTAACTCTCCTTCAAAAAATGCACTCTTCTTTATTCTATAGTCCCCACATCCATTGTCCTGGATCATGTTTTTGATATCAGATATGTCAGGGATGGCGGGTGTCTCTATCGTAGAAGTGGAGGTGAGGTTAGTTGGGTCGATATATGTGGTGGATGGGCCTTCATCATTTTTCAGCACTTGGGGGATTTTATAAAACTTGGCTTCCAAGTTTTTTCAATAGGTGAATGGTTTGGGATCCCCGTGTATAGTGACCTCCTCATTTTGATGTAAGAACTTGATGCATTGGTGATATGTCCAGGCCACTGCTTTCATTATGTGGATCAATGGATGTCCTAAGAGGATGTTATATGGTAAGTCGAGGTCAAGGACTTGACAGGTAGTATCCATGGTTGCTAGTCCCACTTGGATGAGGATTTTAATAGTTCCTTGAGACACTCTTTCTTGATCATCATATGCCCTTATTGTGATGCTCTTGTTATTGTTAATGGAATCCTCGATGAACCCCAAGTTCTTTATAAGCTTGAGAGAGAAAATATTAAGGCCTGCACCTCCATCCACCAAGACTCTTTTAACTTTCTTTTTGTGGACCAGCACTTGAAGGTGAAGTGCATGGTTATGAGATGGTTGTGGGGGGAAGTCTTGATTAGAGAATGTTAGGAGATTTTGGGTGACGATATTTCCAACCATAGTCAGAAACTGATCTATATCAAGGGTGGCAAAGATGTTGGATGTTGCTAATGCTTCATCAAGAATTTTCCTATGGGCAGTGGAAATTTTTAATAGTTCCATGATGGAGATCTGTGCGGGAGTTCTTTTCAACTGGTTGATGACATTATGGTCATAGGGAACGGCTTTTGTATTCAAAGTGGGGGTCTTAGATGGTGCCCCTGTAATGGTGACCTTGTCGCCACGTGTGGTGACTCCACAATCAGTGTTGGTGCCCTTGAAATTAATGACCATGACCATTTCCTCTACACATGTGACTATCTCTTCATATACTAGGTTAGCACTAGCATAATTTTGTTTGCCTTGATTGTGGTTTGGCATTGGATTTGTGTATATTTTCAGATCTTGATTACCATCTGGTTGTTCAAAGTTGATGATCTTATCTTCTATGAGGTCTTGGATGATATTCTTTAGCCTCATGCAATTCGTGGTGGTATGCCCCTTGACTTTGTGAAAGTCACAAAGGAGGTTTTCACTATACCATGGCAGTTTGGTCATGGGTTCCGCGTATTACTCAAATTTGGAGACTTTGATTAGATTTTCCTTGACCAAATTCTTCATTATAGACTCGATGGATTCCCCAAGGGTCGTGAACTTCTTCTTGGGAGGGTATTTTCCTCGGGGAGGTGGTCCTCCTTGATTTCCCAAGTTACTGATTTGGTTGGTGGGAAGTGGTTGTTGTTGTGCTACTACTGCATTATTGTGATTGTGATTTTGTGGCTGGTGATGATTTTGGATGCTTGGTTTGGGAGCACTTATGACCACTTTAGCATCGACCATGTTGTTGTTTATGATGTTTTTTTTCCTCAACCACATTTGATGTTTATCATTATAATGATTAGATGGGCATTTATCGTGTGGTGGAGTCAATGTTGAGGCACCTCCTCACCGAGTAAGGTCCCTTTTGATGTTGAGCACCTTTGGGATTAGTTGATCTTATGATGTGATGCATTGCATTTTAAAGTAGAACACCAAGTTCTCTTCTAGATTAGATATGATCGTGCAAAATTATTGTTCTTCTAGCATGGTCCACTTGCTCTAATTGGCCTTGGATTTCCATCTTTTCAAGAAGGATGTGAATAGCTCTCCTTTTCTTTGTTTGAGCATTGATAGTTATTCTAAACTAACATCTCCACCCATGTTGAAAGCATAATTTTTAAGGAATGCTTCCACAATTTCCTCGAATGTTTTAATTCCCGTGGGTAGGCGAGAAAACCATTTCAGGGTTGGACCAGTAAAACTTTGGGGGAAGATTCGCATCAGATATGTGTCATCGTATGCAACCTCCATGCAATGTACCTGAAATTCCCTAACTTGGTTTTTAGGGTTACCTTTTCCATTATACTTGTCGAATATGGGGATCTTGAATCCCTTTGGGAATGGTACCATCATGAGACTTCTATCAAATGGATAAGGGCACAAGTTTCATGGTGTTCTAGTTTTTTTTTTCACCTAGAGTTCCACCACCTGCTGTGAGAGCAGTTTGATTTGTGTTGTGACATCGTTGCTTGGATCGAGAGGTGGAATGAATGTGTTTTGAGGTGTTTGGGGTGTTTGATTGGTGGGAGGAGTACTAGTGGGAGTTTTTTGCAAGCTCTGTTGTGCATTCAAGGTCTACTGGTATGCCTGGATTTGTGTCAACAATGCCTATTGTTGATCTTGTTGCTGTTGTTCCAACAAAGCTTGTTGTTGGTCCATCTGTTGTTGTTCCCATAAATCCTATTGTTAGTCTAGCTGATGTTGTGCCAACAAAGCTTTTTGTTGATTGAGTTGTTGTTGTGCCAACAAAGCTTATTGTTTAGCTTGTTGTTGTGCCTAAAATTCTTGCAGGGCTTGTTGGTATGCTTGTCGATGGATTGCTTGCAGTTGTGCTTGGTATTGTTCCTACGCTTGTTGAGCCTAGTGTTGGGCTTGGGCTTGAGCTTGTGCTTGTTGGGCTACTTGAGCTGCTTGCGCAGCTTGTGTGGCTTGTTGGGCAGCTAGTTGGTTTTGTTTCAATACCCTCTGATGATTAGTTTTTTGGATGGCTTGGATCATGGTGATGAATGAATTTGCCCCGTTAGCTTTTGGTGGGATTGGTGGTGGATTGGGAATGATGCCAACCATTGTGATGGGTGGGTTGGTGGTGTTGGTGGTTGGGATTTGGGTTGTTGGTGGTGTGGTTGAGATGTTCAGTCCTTGAGAAGGCATTCTTTGGGAGATTTGAGGACCGATTGATGTGTTGACTATGGTGGCTTGATTGGATGCCACTTCTTGTTGTGATGCTATCGACAAAAGGAGAGGATTTGGTGTGATGCTTGGATTGCCCTGATTTGACAAACTAGTGAGGGGTAGAGGGGGAAGACCCAACCCTAGAGGTGATACAGATGTGAATGGTAATGGAGGGAGTGATGAAATGCTCCCTTGGAAGGAGAACGGGTTAGTGACTCCTACTGTTGCAAACAAACCATCTTCTTCTTGAGATAGAGAAGTTTGTATATTTAATGGATAGGTCAGTGTTGCACAGAATGAGGATGATTTTGTATGATTGTGGAAGGTGAGTGGGACATATGGGTGTGATGGATTCACCAAAATGGAGTTTTTTGGTGTGGTGTTAACACTTACCTCTATTGTTTACAAGGCGATGTTGTTGTAACTCGTGAAACATTACACTTCCCTTGTTCACAATTGGTGAGGTTGGTGTGATTGTTGATATGGTTTGAGGCATTTCTTGAGTGATATCCAAAGTTGACATTGGGGGCATGCTTGCAAGAGGCCTTTCCGTACTAGTGCCTACGTCAAGGTCGAAAGGGAATTAGACCCCTCCTTCTGTTAACGTGCATAAGTATAGAGAAGGAATAAGTTTAAGCATGGCATTGGCAATTCTATGATTCTCTGGATTTTGAATCATTTTAGTTATTTCCCTTTGTGTCATTCCCAATTCTTCATTGATGATGTCCTCTTCATAGCCTTCCTCTTGAGTAATTTGTGATGGTAGAGAAGAGTTTTTTGGGGGATTGCTTGATTTTGTAAGGTTTACTTTGAGGGTTACTTGATCTAAATCATTGGAAGTTGATATTTCGTTGATTTTTTCCATGTTCCTCTTATGTTGTGATCTTGTTTGGACCATAAAAATAGGGATCATTTGATCTTGATTTTTAGACCCAAAAGAGGAGAACTAGGTAAATCCAAGGATCAAAAGGGGCAGTAATGATGAGATAAATGGATGAGGTGAATGAGTGAAGATTTTGAATAAATTTTTAGGGTTTTATGCTAAATTTTTAGTGAAGATTATGAGACAATATTTTGTTGGGTTCCTACTTGGATGAATCTAGCTGCGCATATTCTATGTGGATGACTAGATTCTTGACCACACTGGCTCCTCTCCACGGCACACACTTCTTGGGTCAGCCAACCATCAGTACCCATGAATCTCCCATGGCATACTTTTCATCTCTACAACAAAACCGCATGTATAACGTGGGGTGGCTTCAAAGGACATGACCTTTTGCACCAACAAAATAGATAAGGATTTGGCCTTCTAAACAAGGGGTTTTAGTTCGAACTTTCCGTTCGTGGAGGTTGACCCATGCAATGAGATACCATTGCTTCCCTTCTCGTCAGAGCCAACTACGTGATACTGGATTTTGTTCCAGTACCCACTTTTATATCCCGACTGGAAATACACTTGGCTTTAGTATGTTACCGGTTTGGTCGTTCCCTTGGGTGAGTAATTTTTCCCATAAGGCAGGCCCTCTAAGATAAGCAAAAGCAAGCAAACATATTTGTAGTTTGATCAACCTTTGTTTAGAAACAAAGGGAGAATACTCGCAATAAGTTTACTCACACTCGCAAGATGTTTTGTTCAATTTTAAGCCCAAAAAATGAAGTGTGAAGGCAATATTTTGCACAAATTAATATCACCAAAAGACTTTTGATTCTCAATATCATCGTGAAGCGCGAGAGAAGCGCATATGCAGTTTAAATAATACTAAGTTGTAAAAAATACTGTAAATCATGGCAAACACTTGTTCATTTTAAGTCCATAAAGCAGTGATGAGTTTGTTTTAAAAGCACCAAATGAGATGTGAAATTTTTCCTTGTCCAATTTTAACCCAAATCAAAAACTAGTAAATGTCTAAGGTTCATTTTGACCAACTTTGAAAAGATCAAATTAGTGCTTGATTTTAAGCCCAAATCGAAAAGTGACTTGGCTTAAAATAGAAAACTAAAGCATGAATTGGAAGCCCCAAGCATCTAAAACCGCTTTGTGAATATCCAAATTTAGTGCTCAATCACTTTCAAGACTCCTCAAAGATCGTTATTCTTCAATTTTGTCACTTCTTTGTGCGAATAGAATCCCTATTTCATCAAAAACAACAACATCAATAAATAAATCAATCAATCAAATAAATCATGTGAAGATTAAATTATTAAATTGAAATCATTTTAGACATTATTTTTGACCAATAGAATGATTAAAAAAAAAAAAATCTTGAATTAACAATTAATGAGCATCTTGATTTCTACAACCTTTAAAGCAAATCTTAATTAGAAATGGAGAATTTGCTAAAAGAGAAAAACAAAATCTTGCTCATAATTACATCTTATCCATTGTATGAAAAGGATTCTCTAAGGAAAATAAAATAAAATGTGAAGGACCTTGTTCACCACTCTATATAGTTGATCAATTAGTGAGAGCAACCATATTTAGTCTTCCTTAAGCTGGCGTGCATAGAAGATGGAATATTTGCAAAAGTTGAGTTTATGCATATGTACCAATGAACTTTCAAAGACTCATATGAACCAACTGGTAAACATAGATCTCCACTCGCAAAGACTACAGCAAGTGAAGATCCCAATGAATACGGCGCACTTATAGAGGATTGGTGAAACTTTCAAGCTAATGTAATTAGCAGGTGTAAAGTTGTATTCCAACAACTTTTAACCAGCACCCTCCTCTAACATATACAAGACACATGAACTACTTAACAGAACATTTTAAAGATAATTTAATGTGTTGCACACATATTTGATGGAAAGGTATACACTAGATGAATGCGTTGTGGAAGAACTTGTAGCAATCTTCCTATTGGCAGATGAAAACAGCGAAAAGGAAGGAAAAGAGCTACTCTTGATTTTGGTGCTTTATTTGGTTTCAATCATATAAGAGTTACTTTCACGGGCATCCAACAACAGTTCATTTTTATATATATATATTTTTTTTTAATAGTAACAGAAGCAAGCTAGGAATGAAAATTTATTCAAACCCGAAATCTATAAATCATGGTGTTCAATAAAAAAAAAACCTCATGTAGATCCTTTCGAATGGCGTTATTTACTTCATGCAATAATACACGAGCAGCTAGCAACTAATCATTTTTTTTCACATACCTTAAGTCCTAATAAAAATCACAGCCAAATGAAATCTCAACAAAATCTTAAGTACCAAGCCACGGGTGAAAGCCGAATGAATAAAAAATGACTGAATAATAACAACTGACATGCATTACGAACACCGAAAATCATCTTTCCAATTCAATGTATTTTAGTGGACAAATAATTTCATTATCAAAGTTCTTGCTGTAAATAATCCACAGGAACTTGTTCATTTAACATTTACCACAACAACTCAGTTGGTTTTTTTTTTTCTTGTATGACTATACCCATAAATTTAACCAGAGAAATTCTAATCATTATTTATCTAGAATGCAATAGGTAATGTAGTCAGTCAAATAATTATAGGTTGCAAGGAACTATGAAGATAATAAAAAACATTACTATGTTCAAAAGCTCGCTGGATGTAGATCTTGTCAAAAGAATATACATTGTTGTACCTACTAGTCAACTACAAAGCACCTAATCTTTGAATATTTATGCACAAAACACAATAAAACATAACACATATGAACCAGGTGGAGAAAACGTGTAGATTTATGAAAGATATTATACAAACAAACAAGAATGCAAACTCCCTTGCCCTCCTTCTAGCACCATTTTGTATATGCTAAAATCTGTAAATGGTTAGCACAACTCTAACATCCTCATAGAATAATACAGCATTCTTCAAAACAAATGACAAAACTAATCCAAGCATGTAAAGAAGACATGAAATATACCTATTCTATGATGGATTGGTGTTCCTTGAATATGTGAAATAGCCCTTTCCCAATCCTTGCCAAGCTAATGAGATGATAGACAATGAGATGCAAAGTGAACTCAAGTTGCCTATAGTGAGTATGCTCTAAAATGTAGATGAAAAATAAGAGAGAAGGCATTGAATTTATAGGAAAGATTGAGAGAGGAGAAGCCAAGATTGAGCAATGTGGGACTAAAACCCAACAAATGAGAGAGAGCCACTTGTCACAATGGGATTGGCCCATGATTGTGCAAGTTTTGGCCAATGTGCCCATTTCAAATTTGAAAATGGCAATAAATGAATATGGTTGAAGGTTTTAGCGAAATTGTGTTTGGACAAAAAATTCAAACAGGGAAGTTAATGAGGGCATATTCCTTGGGAATATGCCTTGTGAGGAAAAATAAAGGTTTTAATAAATCAATTTAAATGATTTATTGTGCAAGTGGATGAATCTAGAGGATTCAAGTGATTAGGATTAAATTAATCAAGATTTGACTAATCTAATTGGAGGTTAGGTGATATGACATTTGATTTGAATTTTTGTATTTGTTTTAAATCAAATGAGAGGAAAATGAATTTAATTAAATATGTATGATTTAACTTTAGTAAGTTAATTAATTAGGAAGAAAACCATAGTGAATTAATTAAATTAGTTTATTTAATTAATGGACAGAATAATGTTCAATAAAGCATGATTCGATGTATGAGTGTATTTTGAATGTCTACACATATAGCCCTCACTTTAGCACCCATATGACTCTATGTGCATATGTAAGGTAAAGGAATTCAAAAAGTATACTTTATTTCATAAAAGGATACTCATATGGGAGAATGGTGCCCCCACTGTAATCATCTGTAAAACCACAATGTTAGGAATTGCATCCTAAAATACGAATTCATTAGTTGTCCAAAAATCCTCTTATCTAAAAATCAAATTTGAGGGTAGATGTGTTCCCCCCCTTGATTCCACTTTCTTTATGGAGGTGGAATCAAGGTAGAAATCTAGCCACGTTGAATAAAGTAAGTCATACCATAGGGTATTTCCAAGTACCATACCACATGATGGTAGACATTTGATGAGGACGGGCGAAAAACCATGATTCCAATGCAACAAATGGCATTGAAAATGGAGCTATCTAGCACCCATTATGTTAATTTGAATGAATTGCACTCTTTAACCCTATTATAGTAAAAACCCTAATTTTAACTTATATGAGAGAAAAAAGTGAAGTAAATTCTAACTATTTTGTCATGTACCTTTTTGTAGCTTGAAGGTGATTGAAGAGTAGTCAAATATGTCGAGATGGTGAGATTACAGGCCTACAAGACTAGATGTCCTACGAGACCAAGTGGCTCGTGGTGAGTACCATCATGAGGTGAATTGATTTTCCTGCCTTAGCTTTGTCCTTATGCATTTATTTTATGATTTTTATGCATTTCTAGGCTAATCTAGGACCCTGGAAAAAATTTCACAAAGTGTCCCCTTTTTTTGCAAAGTGTCCCTTTTGTTCACAAAGTGTCCACTTTTGTTCACAAAGTGTCCCTTTTGTTCACGAAGTGTCCCACTTTTTTGCAAAGTGTCTCATTTCTTCTCGAAGTGTCACAAAAGGGGTATAAAGTGTCTACGACCTCTAGGAAAGTACACTAGAACAAATTTAGTACACTTTTATGATTGTTGATGTAAATATTTAAGATTTTTGACTACTTATAGGACATATTTTTTCTTTTTTGTTAGGTTCCCACCCATTCATAATAGCATTTGGGTGGTAGATAGATTACCTTCCTTCGAGACATAGTTCTCACTCTTTTAGTGGAGGATATAGAGCTTTTGTTGACCATAGGATTATACTAGGTGTACCTCATGCCCCCCATGAGGTACCATGATTCAATGTTGATGGCATTGGTAGAGAGATGGGATGTTGAAACATGTACATTTCATCTACCTATCGGTGAGATGACCATCATGCTGGAGGACGTACACCACAAACTTTGAGTTGTGATTCAGGGTGAGTGAGCATGTTTACGAGCGGAGTGGTCATTTCATGAGATGAAATACGACATGTAGTTCTACCTTTGTGGACTAGTGCATGATGAGAGGGTGAGGCCACATATAGATCTAGTGATTCTACTATACTCATGGGCCCTGCTAGTTAGAAGGATTATGATAATGATAGTAGTACTAGTACTCATCCCTAATGATTGGGGAGTGCACCTAGAGGGAGGACTAGTGCACCTAATACGAGGGATGGAAAAGCACAAGATAGTATATGCCTAGGGGTGCAACATCCTAGCACACCTACATTATGATCTTGGACGATTTATATTTCAAGAGGTGGATAGCATGGTACATTGTATGATTCTACAGGTTTGGTGCCTAGAGCATATTATGTGTACTAGACCGACTAGGATCCTATGTCTGATAGCCTTGGGGTATCTTCAGGCTTTCATCTATCCTCTATGATGGTTTTGGTAGTATGGTGACTTGCACTTCTGGAGAGTCTAATTTGATAGACTGGAGGAGGATGAGATCCTTTGGAGACATTATCAACTTGTGCTACAATGGCCAGATCACACTCGACAAATGAGGAGATTGTAGTTGGATAGGTTATTTATTACAAGACATGATTATATAGTACATCCTTTCTACTATGATCGCAACATGCATCAGTTTGGTTAGGTTTAGATAGCACCCAGGGTACAACCCTTTTTCAAGAGGTTAGTATGGATTTCTTGGAGACCCGGTTCACTAACGAGGATGTTATATATAGTGACTCCAAGTATTCAAATCATGATATGCCTTATCTCTCTGATGTTGATGATGTTGGTGCCACAAATGACTATGAGGAGAGGTGGACAATATCATGACCAACTCATGTATTTTAGATGGATGAGTTGATCGGTGATGCTAGGCCACTCCTAGATGAGGGAGATGAGGTGGAGGATAGGGTCGGGGAGACATGCTACAAGGATGCAAAAATATTTACAGATGTCATAGATGAGGAGTATGATGAGATTGCAGATCTTAACTATGATGGCCAGGATAAGAGGGATGAGGACGAGGATGAGAACGAGGATGAGGAGGAGGAGGAGCCCATGAGTGAGAGTGGTGAGGCATCAGATGAGGACCCAATAGGCCACAAGTGGGCAGAGCCATCTCCCATTCATGTTACTAGATCATGAGCAATATTTGTAGTAGGCACCAATACCCATAGTCATGGAGAGGCTATCACATCCTCCATGCCCCCTTCACACAACGAGGTTGATTTCTCACAGGCAAATAGAGAGATAGGTGATGATAGTTTATTTACTGTTATGCTTATGTTGATGTTTTATGCTTTGAATTTACATATATATCATGATTTTTATTGATTATGTTTATGGTTTCTATCTTGTAGGGTTTGTGAGAGATATTCATGACCTCTATCATTAGGTGGTCATGGAGATAGTTCCCCCATTAGTCGACGAGGAGTTCATTCATTCAGACTATGTGCCCCTATGCATTTTGGATCAGGACCTAGAGGTTTTTAGGCCATACATCAGACTGCGGGTAGTGTATGAGAGTCTTAGGAGGCATGTCCACTGAGTTGATGCTACCCTAGATGCATAGTCATCTCAAACCCCAACAAAGTTTGAGAGACTATAGTAAGAGGTAGCCAAAATATAAGCAGAGAGAGATCAAATAGCAGGGGAGCATCGAGAGGCCCTTGGATAGATACATGGCTTATTGTTTTATCTTATTACACTCAGCAGATTTTGATCACGATCGCATACCATCATCTCTCAATAGACCGCCACTAGACAGATGTGAGCACCAAGTCCCAAGGGATCTGACAGTCACAGACCTGAGTAGCATTGTAAATATTGATGACATGTACAAAAAAAATTGAAACATATATATGAGCATTTGATGTTTGATTACTTGTGTTTATGTGTTGAATGTTAAATGGCAATGTGATTGATTAAATACTCTTTGTAAGACTATTTAATGAATGTCTCCATGATTTAACATGTTTTATGTGATCTAATTAAAACTTATTCTAGTTTCTTTTAGATGCAAGATTGTGATTAAGTATGTTATGTTAAATTAAATGCACCTATGATATAATTAAAGAACATTAAATGAATATAAGGATCTAATCTAACAAAACATACTTAATGAACTTGAATAGCATGAAACCTAAATTAATCATTTAAAAATGAATTAAATAATAACTTTGGAATTCAAGACACACAAATAACTGTTTGTCAAGAATGAAGCAATGCAAAAGCACATGCAATATTATCCACTACCTCTGACAACATTACTCTATCATTCACACTATTCAAGACAATTAGACATAATATCGGTATAGATATGTGGCATTATTAGGGTCTTTGAGAGGTGTTTCATCCATTTCTATTAATCTATAAGCTCTAGATCCATAGTTTTCATTTATGATATAGGTTCCTAACCAATTAGGACTAAATTTTCCTTTTTCAAACGGGTTTGCATTGAGATTGTGTTGATTTTTACTTATCACCATTGAATCAGCTTTATTAAAGGAACAAGGGATTATGTTATCATTGTAGCTACTTTGCATTTTTTTAGAATAATCTTGAAGATGCTTAAGAGCATTGATGCGTTGTCCATCGAGCATTTCTAGCTAATGCAACCGTTGTTCTCTATATGTATCATCATCAATAATCCCTTAGAGTGATTCTAAAAAAAGGAATCTCTAACTCCAAGTGCATTATTTCCTCATTTCCATAGATGAGATTGTAAGGTGTATGTCCACTTGATGATCTAACATGCATACAATAGGCCCATAATGCATATGTTAGTTGTGTGTGCCAATCTTTATTATTTTTGCTAACTGTTTTCTTTAGGATTTGTTCAAATGTTCTATTAGTTTATTTTGCTTGATTGTTAGATTATGGGTAATATGGTGTTGAAAAGTGATGTTGGGTGGGTGCAAAAATATAGAGGGTCAAATTGTGGCCAAATTTTTTTAAAAAATTTGGTAGGCCATAGCACGAGCACTTTATAATGTGGTCACCCTATTGCTTGGTGTGATCGAACCAAAGACTCGGTCACATCCAGCCAATAACGCGCTCATGGTATTCCATGAGTGTGTTATAACATGCTCACGGAATATCGTGAGCACGTTACTTGTTATTAAAATAAAACAAAAAAAATCTAATTGATTTTTATCTTGATTGTTTTTTCTGCTCCTGCAGCCAAAAACCCTTTTCTTGTGCACTCGCATTCTGGGAGGAGAGAATCTTGCAATTTTTTCATCACTTTGTTGCTATTTCATCACCAAGATATCGCCACATTGACGGGGAGGTCGAATAGGTAAGGATTATTTGTTTTTTGTTATGAATTTGTTAGTTTTAGGTTTTTTTTTATATTCATTTTTTGAATTTGTAGGAAATGATAATGATCGTGGAAACCCTCCTAAAAATCATCAACAACTAAAGAAACAAGAACATGAGAAAAATCCTCCAATGCAAAAACCAAAACAACAATCCCCCCACCAATCCCCCAACAACAAAAGAAACAAGAACATGAGCAAAATCCTCAAATGCAACAACCACAACAACAATCTCCCCCACCAATCCCTCAACATCCTCTTGGTGTGCTCAACAAAATTTAATGGCTCGGGTAATTGAAAATAATAAAAAACAAATTGAGGAGTTAATCATGAGGTTGAATGATCCAGCAGGTTCAACCTTGGAAAGAATAACACTTGTAAATTCACTTTAAAAAATGTTAAAAGGGTATGTGTAGGATCATCATGGAAAAAATAGGCCCTTAATTGGCAATAAAATTCAAAAAAATTAGAGTTAGGCAACTTGACGTAAAAATTTGAATAGTTATCTATATTATTTCAAAAATATGTAAGAATATAATCTCTAGAAAATTGAATGTATTTTCTAAACTACTATGTTTATTTTTATTTTTTAAAATCTATTTGGTAAAAATTTGAAATTTTAGCGCAGTAGTACTTAAATTTCAGGGAAAAATAAGAAGTGTCTGTCTGACCACCCTAACCATAATAAAATGATAATATTTTCTTATAATATTTTAGATATAAGTAGAGGACTCGTGTCTTGATGTGATGCATATTTTTTTCTAATTTTTTTCCAAGTAAATAATTAATTATGAATTTTTTTATTACAACTTTTTAAAAATATAAAAACTTGTACATCTAACCACCTTAACTTGGTCAAAACTTCATGAAATTTAATTCTCTTTTTTTAATCCTATAGTATGTGAAGCATAGAATGTGACACATATTTCAGATTCAAAAAATTTGATACTATTTGAAAGCTATAGATGTTTTTCAATCAACCTATCAATTAAGAATTTAGTTGTAATTCAAATAGAATTTTTTTATTAAATTCAAAGTAAAGCATAATTTATATTGGTGGAAAGTTGAGAATCGTCTTTAAAAACCCTTTTCATTTCATTAATTTTGGGTAAAAAAAACGTTTTCAGCCACATGGGCCATCATATCACTTACATATCGCCACCTTTTGGCCCATCATGATCCTACACATACCCAAAACATGTAAATGCAAGGGTGATCCCACAAAGCTGGTTTACAATTTCTGATTGGAACTGATTTTTGCTGAAATCACATATTTTTAGAAAATGTAATGATTTAAGCCTTTAAAAGTTTCATTTTAAGGATTCCAATTGAAGAGGGTTTTATCAAACCACCTTAGATCAAACCCCATTGGATAGAACCTCGCTAGTTTTAAACCATACCTATAAATGAGTCTCTTTTACACCAATCAAAATGGGGATAAAAATTCACTTTTGATTTACCTTTTGGGGGATCAAATGAATTCATTTAAAGTTTATTTCTAATTATTATGGTAGTCCTCGAAATGAGCTATCCCATGAATATAATTTTAATATGTTTTGGTTTTATTATCTATGTGGTTTTTTAGTTTTATTAAACATAGGTTTTTCACCAAAAATCAAACTCTTTATTTTGCACAAGTGGAAAAATAGAAAATTATCAAAATAATTATTTTTAAAATATCATTGTGTTGGGTATTGATGTCCTTGATCCATTAAATAAAATAAAATTGAATTTTGATACATACAGAAATTTAAGTTGTATACAGTCCACCTATGTCCGAGTTGCAATTGGTTTGACTTTGAAACTCTATTAAGGAAAAAACATTCAATAAAAAACTATGAGATCAAATGAAAGTGCTAGATATCATAGTTACAAATATAAACTTTAAACAATTATAATTTTATCCTTCATGCAAAAAAGGCTATATTTTATACGGTGAGCGTCACTTTTTAAAAATGTTGTTTTCTCAAAAAAAACCAGTTTTTGTGGAAGATGGAAAAAGATGTACAATATTTTTCCAAAAATTTTGAAAGAAATATTTTTAGAATCTAAAGATAAAATGTGATGAGACTCTAGTTTTCATCATCTTCAAATTCCTCATGGTTTAGCCGCTATAGGTGCCCGAATGTGAAGATTTAGTTAAAAATAATAATTTTGGTGTCCAATTTCACCCAAAATTGTAAACCACTATTGTGGGATCACCCACAATCAACAAAAAATTAAGTGGTTGGAAAGATAGGAGGCAGGTGGCTAGGAATTTTTACCGGGATAAATTATCATATAAAGATGTAAAAGATGAAAAAATTACAAAATTAGATTTGTGCTCATTATTCACTGACCCATGCACAAATCAAAATCTTTACCTTAATGCGAAGAGGGTTCCTATCCATTAGTGCCACCACCAAGGGATTAGGAATTTTTTTTGGGATATAGGTGGTACATGGTTTTTGATTACCCACCATGCAACAATAGCGAATCCCACAATATTTCCTGAGGAAACTGTACTATGAGTTCATCCTGGACAAAATCCAAAATTATTTTGATATGAGGGACTTCCACAGAGAGGTGGGGGTCGGCTCAAGATAGACCCGGTGCACGACAGGATCCTAGGCGGCAAGCAAGACGAGCTCTCACTAGGCCAAATCATGAGCACATCGTTATCCCTTCCATCGCAAAGGAGAGTGTTGAGGTAGACACTTTGTAGGCTATCATCTCTTTGACCCAAAGTGTCATCCATCGTGCCAGTCCTATAGTACAGGGCCATCCAGGGGAGTCTTCGAGTGGTAGATTTACATCCCATTCATTTCAGGCTTGTGGAGTGACTTGCTCATATAACCCCACTAACACTTAGGAGGCTGCTACACAACATACATCTACAACTATGGAGATGGTGAGGGAAGCTAAAAATTTGAATGAGGCTTATGGAATTGATACTCAGGTAAATGTTAGCATGTTCATTGAATTTAATTTATTAAATTTTAATTTTGAGATGCAAGATTAACTAATTTAGTTTTATGATTTTAATAAAAATTTAGGGTCACAATGTTGATACTAGATACATCGGCCCTACATCTGCTTATTACTCCATTGCATCTACCATTGAGGTATGTAACTAGTAAACGATTATAAATTTATTACATGTTAATAACATTGATATATGAATGGTATTCTAATATCTAATTTTCGATGTTAAATAGGCTAATATTGGAGCTTTTGTGGGAACACCTCCCAGTACTAGTAGAGTTAGACAAACCTACACACAAGTAATAGAATAAAGAGTTTAACTATTGAATTGTATTTAATACATTTTTGTAGTGTATATTCATATTGTTGATTACATTGCATTGCACATCTTTCAAACTCAAAGCATTACTTCACATTTCATAACTAATAACTAGATGTTGATAGATGAAAAAATTTCAACTACAATATAGTTGTTTATAAAGTCAACATAGAAAGTCAATATAGAATATTTCCTAATAGGACGTCTTAATGGGGTGAAATACTTCAAAGTACATACATCTCACATTTAATCACAATTGATATAATTGATTTAACAATAATTTATACATGATATTTAGTGATTATACAATCAAATATAAAGTTTCAAAGTAGAAAAACATTCACATTTAACAAACAAAATATATATAGAATATTGATTTTGATACATAAAAGTACAGATTATAATTTTGTATGTACGTGTATTTATAATTTTTACACAATGTTTAATTGTTTAAGTATTTATGTACATATATGTCATCTCAAAACAATGTTTAAAAAATTTGGCTATGCCATCTCAAGAACATCTGAAACTTGTGCCTAGAATGTAGTAGGTCTTCACAGCATTTGATATCAAAATGATCCAAGAAATATCAATGAAATCATCAAAACATACGCATTTTAATTTATATAAAGCTAGCTATATGTACACAACTCAAGTACCTATGTTTAAAAGTATTTCACACATGCGTGTATGTTGAATATGCATCATCTCCTTTTTGTTTCACATTGAGAGAGATGCACACTTGGCTGTGTTAAACACGATCGCGTAAAACTACTATTAATTAAACAACCACCTACAATATTTTCAAGCATTCGACAATCTAAGGGAAAGAAATTTTGGACAAAACATGAATGCTATGTCGTCGTCATCTTGTTGGATTGCATTTCCAAAGGAAATGATTTTCTTGTTGGTCATGTGGCTCAGCTCTACCTGTGGTTCAATTGCATGCCCAGACAACAACTTACAGCCATGGAAAGAGTTTAATTTCTGCGAAAGGATTCACATCTATTGGACTTCAAAATCAAAATTTGTAGATTTGATAAGTTTCCAATCCACTCTGGAATGTTTCCTTCTATATTTTTATTTCCTATATCAAGAGCTTTAAGAAAGCTGCAATTTTCTAAAGATGATGCAATAGCCCCTTGAAAAAGATTACCATTCAGATTTAGTGTCTGCAACTTTCTGGCATTTTGGAATCCTGGCATGTGACCTTGTAGACGATTGCTACCCAAATTCAGAGATACAAAACCATTGAGCATGTTATTCAAGTTAAATTGATTCACAAGAAATGATGGAATTCCAACTAATTTACACGAAGTTAGTCTAAGAAGGACAGGTCGGGCTTAACTGGCACACTCTAAGGGTACGCTGGTCAGATGGCCAGTCCATTCATTTGACATTTGCATACTTTGTGAGATATTTTCCTTTCAGTAAACTTTGTATTCCCGTATTCCCATTTTCCTGTTTAAAGTTATGTTTTTTCTTTACTACCACATTCTATATGGGAATTATGTTGGTATCTTTTCCCATAAATATCCGGCGAAAGAAAATAAAATATTGCACAAAATTTTAAAGCAATACTATGCACAATTATTTGTAGGAGATGATTTACGGGTGTGGGAGTTTAATTAGAGATGCCCTATAATAAAGTGTTTAAATAATATAATTTTTTTAATAATTAATTAAAAAATATTTTGTAAAAGAAAAAAATTATTAAAACAAGTTTTTAAAATAATAATAATAAAAATATATAATGACGGATTTTGAAACAAATTTTATGTAATAAATTATTTTTGAATTATTTTAATTTTTAATTTTTTTAAATATATTTTTTGTTATGTTTGTCTTTAATTTACACAATGATTTCATGATAACACTTACATAATTTATTTATATAATATTATTATCCTACTTTTAAAATAATATTAAAATTTTTGATGCAATAATATACATTATAATTTATTTTTATTTACTTAAAAAAAAATTACTTTATAACTATTTAGGAATTTTTAATTTTATTTATTCAAGAGTTATTTCAATTTATAGTTAATTTTTTAATTTTAGTATGAATTATAATTTCTAACATATTACAACAAAAACTAATTTCAATAACACTTATTAAAATAATTTTTGAAAAAATATTTCTTAAATAAAATTTGATACTAACATAAAAATATAAACAAATTTCAGAATATTATAATTCACAAAACATTCAATAGAAAAAATATTTCTATAGTCCCATATTGATGGACATGAATGGTAGGCAAATTTATAATATATAAATCTAATATCATTTTCTTTTACTTTTTGTCATTCATAAAAAAGTTATTTGAATTTATTAAATTTAAAATATTAAACAATAATTATTCCCCCATTAGATTATAATCATACTTCAAATTCTAAATAAATAATGGATATCTACAATATAGTAAGACACAAATGTCATGCCATAATCATATATAAAAATTGACACAACTAAATATTTAAAAATTAGAACTATTTAAGAATTATTTGATTTTTTATTTACTTTAAAATTATTTAATATATCATGATCATATATAAAATTGAAACAAAATTAAATGTCTTAAAAATTTAAAACTATATAAGAATTACTTAAGTTTTCTATTTACTTGAGAGTTATTTCATAAAAAAAATATAAATTATTTACTTAGAAGATTGTTATTTTTAAAACAAAAATTAAATAATATAACATATCATTTTCCGTTATGTTTATAGAGAAAATTACTATTTCCTGTTTATAATGTCTATCTTTATCAAAGTTTATATATATATATATATATATATACTCCCTCATCATCTACCATGTGTCAATTAGGTTCAAAATTTTCTAAGTGTGTAGGTGTGTTCAATTTTTTAAGTGTGCAAGTTTTTAAAGGTTCATAAATCTTCATCCTATCATATCATTTACTCAAACTCTACGCTTTCCTTTTATATTCCCATCAAAAAATTAAAATTTCTCATCCTAGCATGCCTTTTTGAACAAAATTTTGTTAATCCTTATTCCCATCAAAAGCTAATATGTCCCTATCCCGGCATGCCTTTCTACATAACTTCATTGTTTCCTTTATTCCTATTAAGATATCAGACTTTCCCATAGTGGCATGAATTTCCTTCTAAGTTTATTTATTTCCTTTGTCCCCACTATTTTTTTAGTTCACCTTCCCAACATTCATTTCCTTCAATCCCCCCACTTTTACTTAGTTTCATCATATTTTTGTGTTATTCCTTAAAAATATGCCTTTAGCCTAGACCCCAACTCCCCAACACTTACATCGAATTACCTTTCAATATTGGATCTTCAACCTTTGCCTAACTCAAATACCTTATACATGGTACCCCCAGACTCTAATCCCCAACATATTAAACTATGTCACCTTAATTAGATCAAAATTTGGGTATGTATCTTCCTATAATTTGGGTATCCAAGGTGTTATACTCCCAAACATTAACCCTCAATATGTGACATGAGATTTAAGTTTTTCCCAACCTAAAAAATTTGATGTTTTCACCTTTTCACACTATTTACTCTCATATTCCTTGTTGCACACCCTAGAGTGTCATTAATGGCCAATTTTAATGTTGAAACTATTGCATAAGGGTTTTCCCTATACAAAAATAAGTTTTAAATAATAAGGTAATGATTTCACATGAACTCATAATGCTAGAGGTGGAATACAACCATTTTTCATTAATGTAGTGGTTGCATCCGCTACTACCTTGTTCCATATGTAATCTTAACTATTATTTTAGAAAAATCGTATACCAATAATTAATTGGAAGGATATCAAGAGTGAAAACATCCAATTGAAGATTATTATTCATATTCTACACAAAAAAATACTTGCAAAATTATTCTAAACATGTGCTCAAGCAACCAAATTTGAGGATAGAAACCCTTACATCTATTGGAGATCATAAAATGAAAACCCTTCAATTTTGAGGATTAGAGGATGAAACCCCTTTTCACCTATAGAATGATCTCATTCTAAGGTCACTAATGAATTTTCCTCTTGCTAAATCATAGCTACATAAAGTTTGTATAATTTCTAGTTATTGTGGATTCCAACAATGTAGTTATAATTTTTTTTTTGCTATTATTGTAACTATTATCCCTACCATTATCACAAAGTATTTTGATGTAATCTTGTAATTCATTGAAATAGTAAGAAAATTTCTAAATTTTATCTTGCTTCACTAACACAATTATTAATTTTGGGTTATCAATGTTGATGTTTAAGTTGCAAAGAAATATGCGTTTTTACAAGTTATAATTAAAATATTAAAAAAAAAATACATAAATAATCATTAGGGTTATTGCAATGGTATCAATTTGTGATCTTGTCATACTATAAATCATGGAGTTATCATATCTTGTTGCTAGCTTCAATATATATGAAACTCTACCTGGAGGGATTCAAGAAGATTATATCTTTACACTTCAAGGAGTTAAATTGAGATCATGAGTAGAAGAAATTACTTTAAGGTTTGTAAGTTACTAGAATCTATTAAAATATTTGAAGAAAACTGTCATTTCAAAATATATAGAATTTTCTTTCCAAAACTACTTGAAATGGATAAAAATAAGGGGTGGAAATATACAAAAATGGAAAAGACACAACTATTACTAGCGTATAATTAATTTCCAAAACACCATATTTGAGCAACTCAAAGGAATAATCACATAAGAAGGAACATCATACATCCACTAGAGGACAACACTACCAATTATTATAAAGAAGGTGAATGCATATATTAGAAATAATTTGAAAAGAAATATTTTTTCTTCTTTTGTAATGGACCTTGTGAGTTAAGCCACAAATATTAAAGAAAAAATGAGATAATTCCAAAATAATCTAAAGAGCTAGAAAAATAGATCACGAAACGAAAAAAAATATGGGTATACTAGATTCAAACCTACAATAAAGGGTCTTAGAAAGAATTATGGAGCATGAACAGAAAAAAAGAAGAACAATTTTAAATTTGCAAGAAAGGGGATAATAAATAAAGCATGGAATAGTATAGAAAAGAGCTAGATTTTCAAGAATTTAAAGTCATCTCTAGTTCAATAGAGGGAGCTAATAGCTTTGACTATATGCATGTTATTAGATATCTTTTACTTCATACTTTATCATGTTTGATTTGTTAGCATAATGGTACAAATCACAAGAGAGGTGAAATAATTCAAACTTATCATTCCATAAGATTATGGAATTCAAGTGTTAATTGGAGACATGTCAAAAGAAATGTAGAATTTTTTCCTATGGTATTAATCAAACAACTAAAAAGAGAAGATATTAAGGAACACATGAACTTGGTGGAATATTTGATGTATTTAATATTATCATTACTTTAATAAATTCATCATACCATTTTCTTGGATAATTAGATGAATTAATTTATCTATGGAAAATCATAAGGTAGGTTATTAATTACATATGTTTAGAAAATTGACATAAATTTTTATTTATTTACTTAAGAGTTATTTTATTAAAAAAAATATTTAAATAACAGATTTTAATGTTAAAAAATTAAATTAAATAATTCTAGGTAAATGAAAAAAAATTATATAAATATATTACAATACATTTTATCATATTTAAATAGTTCTAGGTAAATGAAAAAATATATATAAATACATTGGCTTACATGTTATCATATTTAAATAGTTCTAGGTAAATGAAAAAAAATATATAAATATATTAGCATACATGTTATCATATTATGAAAAGAATGTATATTATTGTATCAACAATTTTAATTAGTATATTTATATTATTTTAAAAATAGAATAATAATATTATATAAATATATTTTATAAGTGTTATGATGAAATCATTGTGTACATTAAAGACAAACATAACAAAAATATATTTTAAAAAATTCAAAATTCAAAAAATTCAAAAATAATTTATTATATAAAATTTGTTTCAAAATCTTTCATTATATATTTTTATTATTATTATTTTAAAAACTTGTTTTATTATTTTTTCTCTTTTATCAAATATTTTGTAATTAATTATTAAAAAAATTATATTATTTAAACACCTTTATTATAGAGCATCTCTAATTAAACTCCCAATACACCTAAATTATCTCCTACTAATAAGCACGCATAGTATTGTTTTAAAATACCATAGAATATCTTTCCTTCGGCGGATATTTATGGGAAAAGGTTCCAACATAATTCAAAAACACAACTTTAAATGTGAAAATGAGAATACAAAGTTTAATGAAAATCTCTAACAAAGTGGATAAGGTACGGCAATGTCAGGTGAATGGACTAGCCAACTGAGCAGCGTACCCTTAGAGTGTGCCGATTAAGCTCGACCAGAAGGACAAGACTCTTAATGTTGGGAATCCAAGTTGAAGAAATACTCACATTTAACTGATTGTAAGAAAGTTCCATGTTTTCTAATCTAGTGAGATTATCAAAAGAGGAGAAGGAAATGTGGCCACTTAAACTGTTGAAACCCAGATCGAGGGATGTTAACCACACAAGCTTTAAAATTGAAGATGAAATTGTACCATTCGAATTGTTGCCACCGAGAGCAAGATTAACAAGGGCGGAAAGGTTACCTAAAGAAGGGTGCATTGCCCTTGTTAAGTAGTTTCTTCTCAAGTTAAAGTTAACAAGTCTAGAGAGGTTGTCTATGGATAGAGGAATGTTGAAAACATTCACAAAGCACAAAATAGATAAATAGAGCAAACATATTTTTATTGATACAAAACAAATACAATTGCAGATACATCTGCCCTAGCTCTGCAAAGCAACTCTATTAGATCTTAGTGCTACTGAATCCATGTTCATGTGCTCGATTTATAGCCAAAGTCATAATAAATTCTCTCATCACTATACCATGGAGTTAGTTGGGCCATTTATCACGAGTAGTAGGTGAAGAGGTCAATGTGAATGGCATGGATGGCATGGGGCAGCACAATTCAGTGCTAGAAATATAAATTTATAGGTGTTATAAATAGTTAAAATATAGTGATATGCATGAATACATATAAAATTAATTGTATGACAGTGACAATAAATGAAGACCCATGACAAATTAGAAAAATAACCTAACTTTATATAAAAAGTGTTCTATTTATCAATATATAATTATTTTAATTCATTTCAATAAAATAATTAAATAAAAATTAATTTTAATCTGTAAATTTTAACATGTTAATAATATATATAATATTTAAATATCTCAATAGTTATCTCAACAACAAAATAAAATATCTATACTAGTTAATCTACACTTATGATCTTGTTTATTTTCCCTCATGATCTCTTATATGTTAAATGGAGATAGGGCAGTAAAATAAAATGAGGCAAACGTCTAAATTTTAGATGCTTATTGGAACTCATCTTTTATTAAGAAAAACTATAAAATATTAATTATTAACCATTCAAGAACCTCACCAAGGCAGAAGTAGTTAGTGATAGAATATGAAAGCACAGAAAAATAGAATAAAGAAAGCAGAGGCAAATCACATAGACATCAGTATTTATCGTGGTTCACCATATAGGCTACATCCACACTAAAAGCAAAGGAATCCTTTTTATTAAACATCAGTTTGATAGATTACAACAGCAATGTGCAACAATAGTTATAAAGGCTACTTCAACTCTTCGTAGCCAAAGAAGCTGAACAGCCACACGGAGAGGGAAAAATAAAGTAATTTAAATGTTTGGGTTTCGTATTTAACAATCTCCCACTTGAAACCCAATCACTACTGCACACTATCAGAGAGAACCCCTACTTTGAACTGCTATCAGAGTTTGACAAGGCCAAGAGAAGTCCTACAAAATTTGAACTTCTCTCTCGTCACGATCTTGGTCAGAGCATCAGCTGGATTCACATTAGTATCAATCTTGGCCACCTGTAACTTGCCCTCTTCAACCACATGACGAATAAAATGATGGCGTAAATCAATGTGCTTTGATCGACGATGGGATGTATGATTATTTACCATAAAAATGGCACTCATATTGTCACAAAAAAGAGCAAAAATTTTCTGTTTACATCCCAACTCACTCAACAATTGCTGTAACCAAATCAGCTCTTTGGCCCCTTCAAATAGAGCCATGTACTCTACTTCGGTAGAAGAAAGAGCAACAAATTGTTGCAACCTAGAAACCTAGTTGATCACTGCCCCAACAAATGTAAAGGCATAGGCTGATGTAGATCTGCGTTTTTCCAAATCACCTCCCAAATTGGAATCAATATATCCCTGTAACTAAAGCCCCTCTCCGCGAAAACATAAAGCATAACTAGAAGTACCTTTCAAATACCTCAAAATCCACTTAACAGCTTCCCAATGAGCTTTATCGGGATTGCTCATAAATCTACTAATTACTCCCACTGCATGAGAGATATCAGGCCGTGAAAAAATCATGGCATACATTAAACTGCCAGCCGCAGATGAATAAGGAATATGTTTCATAGAATCTCTTTCTTCTTGTGTCTTGGGACACATATCGGAGGACAACCGAAAATGTTCAGCTAAAGGAGTAACAATGGGTTTAGCATCCTTCATTCCAAATCTGTCCAAAACTTGAGCAACATACTTTTCTTGAGACAATCTGATTTCTTTCTTTTGCCTATCCCTGATTATGTTCATACTAAGCATTCATTTAGCAGCCCCTAAATCTTTCATGGAAAAATTATGAGCTAAAAGTTGCTTCAAGTTCCGAACTACTGTCATGCTAGAACCAGTAACTAGCATATCATCAACATAAAGTAATAATAAAACAAACTCACCATTATCAAGTTTCTTGTAATAAATGCATGGGTCAGACTCACAACGGATGAAGTGATGCTTAGTCATAAACCGATCAAATTTGCGATACCACTGTCTTGGAGCTTGCTTGAGTCCATACAAGCTTCGTTTCAGTTTGCAATATAAGTGTTCCTGTCCTTTTTTGACAAAACCTTCAGGTTGCTCCATGTAAAGTTCTTCTTCAATGTCTCCATGAAGGAATGTAGTTTTAACATCGAGTTGTTCAAGCTCAAGATCACAAACAGCTACTAAACCCAAGACTGCACGAATAGAAGTCATCCTCACTATAGGAGAGAAAATTTCATTGAAGTCTATCCCCTTTTGTTGGTCATAACCTTTGACAACCAGTCTAGCCTTGTAGTATTTCTTTCCACCTTCTTCCTTTAATCGATACACCCATCGATTTTTCAAGGCCCACTTATGAGGTGGAAGTTTCACCAAATCCCAAGTGAGATTTGTATTTAATGAGTCCATTTCTTCTCGCATTGCCTCCAACCATTTCTTGCTATTAAGATCATTACAAGCTTGTTTGAAAGTCACTGGCTTTGTTTGATCAGTAAATAATAACTCGGGGTAATCAGCCAGTAATAATTCAAAATCATTGAATTTACCTGGAAGTTTCTTCTGCTTGGTAGACCGCCTCAGTTGATTCTCAGTTGGCACATTAGATGTATCAATTTCAGTGCCCTTTCCTATCCCTGTTTGAGTGTCCTGTAGAGCACTTTGTTTCTTTCCAAGACATCGACTTGGCTGCTCAACAAATTTTCCCTGCTCTCTATCTTGAGAGACTACGTTTTTGTAATAACCGGGAACAGTAGGAGTAATCGTTGGAGAAGAGGCAAACCAAATTTGATTCTGGCAGTGATCATTGACAGGGGAGCCAAATTCCTTAACTGCTAACTGCTGCCTCATGCCTTGTGTGTCCATGGACAGAGGTGTTGTTGTGCATCCATGATAGGCAGTAGAGTCCCCAATTTCTTGGAGCAACCCCTGTGTCTGGATGTCGTGAGAAGTGTTGGAGTCAGATTCTCCAATTATTGACTGCCACGAGTGCTCTCCCATCTCCTGCGCATCCATTATGGAAGCGTTAGATGGCTGTGAGTGTTTAGAAGAACCTGCGATCCTATGAGGAGTGTCCTATGCAAAGTTCCAAAAGGAATGAATTTCCTCAAGAGAATAATTAACGCCTCTTTGAGAGACGTTTGGAGAAGACACAGCACCATAACCCGGTTGGATGTCTTCAATCGGTTCTTCCTATTTGATGTTTTCAACCAACTCTTCATTATTATGATAGGAATCAAGAGGACCATGCTGTAAAACAGAGGTGGGTGAATAAACCATTATAGAGGGCAAAGAAACAAATGAGTCTTGTGAAGTATGGTTCTCAAATGTAGACAGAGGAACATATTCCTTGGAATCCATCGATTGAAATTGCAAGGTTGGAAAGGTGTGTTCATTGAACACCACATCACGAGTCTGAATAATCTTTCATTCAAGTGGATCCCATAATTTGAAACCATAACTATTCTCACCATAACCAACGAATATGCAACGCTTGGATTTTGGATCAAGTTTAGTCCGTTTTTCCTTGGGAGTAAGAGCAAAAGCTTCACACCCAAAAACACGTAAATAACTGTAAGAAATTCGCTTACCCAACCAAGTCTCTTTCGGAATATCGAAATTCAATCGAGATGATGGTGCTCGATTGATCAAATATACTGCTTTATTGCAGGCCTTTGCCCAAAACTCTTTGCTTAATCCAGCATTCGAAAGCATCCAATGTGCTCTCTCCAAAATTGTTTGATTGAGCCTTTCAGCTGCACCATTCTCTTGAGGAGTAAAGGGAACAATTTTGATCCATCGAATACCATTCTCTACACAAAAATTGTCAAATTTCGAGGAGCAAAACTCTCCTCCATTATCTATTTGTAAGCACTTAATCTTGTGCCCAATTTGGTTTTCGACATAAGCATTAAATAGTTTGAATTTAGTAAACACTTCTGATTTTCTAGAGAGCATATAAATCCAAACTTTCCTTGTATAGTCATCAAGAAAGGTGACAAAATAGTGAGCTCCTCCAATGGAGGTTACCTCAGTGGGTCCAAAGACGTCTGAATAGACCAGCTCCAAGGGGTGACTCTTCTTCTCATGACCGGTTCTCACGAAGCTAACCTGCTTCTCTTTGCCATAGAGACAATGTTGACAGAAATCCAAATCAACAGATTTTAAAACTGGTAATTGTCCTCTTTGGAGCATAATCGATAGCCCTTTTTTACTCATGTGACCGAGCCTTTTGTGCCAAATTTTTGTACCACTGTCCTCAATAGTCATGACAGCTCCCACTTGATTATGATTTTTGAAAACATGTAAACTTCCAACTTTATTTCCCTTTGCTACTACCAAAGCCCCTTTAGTAATTTTCCAAGTATCGAAAGTAAAGAAAACATGGCAACCTTGAGCATAGAGTTGACTTACAAATATTAAATTCCTCTTGAGTTTAGAAACATGACGAACATCCTTTAAAAGCCATTTGCTTCCATCTTGCAGCTGTAATAAAACATCACCTTTCCCAATTATATCACATGCTTTATTATCACCTAAATATACTTTTCCAAACTAACCTTCCTCATAGTTTGTGAAAGCCTTCGTGCCTGAAGAGGCATGAAAAGAGGCTCCGAAATCAAGAACCCAAGAATCAAATGTGGTGTCAGAAGTAGAAAGGATTAAAACACCGTCATCATTTTTATAAGTTGTATTAGCTTCGTTGTCTTGCACTTTTTCTTGTGCCTTTTTATAAGATTGACAATTCTTCTTTGTATGGCCAGCCTTGCCACAAAACCAACAACTGTCTTCTCTTCCTTTAGACTATGATCTTCTAGCTGATTTAGACCGCTGATTGTAATTATTTCTACCTCTATATTGGTTTCTTCCTCTATTGTCGGTGTTTACCATAGTGAGGGCATCACCGGATGAGGGCTCATCATTCTTCCTCCTTAAGTCTTCGGAGAGAAGAGTGACAGAAAATTCATCGAAAGCCAACTTCTTGGAGCTTGATGCCGTAGTGCTTATGGCTGTCACAACTCCATCCCACCTGTTTGGTAGAGAGCATAAGAGGAGAACAACTTTGTTTTTGTCATCTTGAGTCATTCCAACCGAATTCGCTTGACTGATCAAAGTGTTGAATTCGTTAATGTGATTTTCCATTGCGCAACCTTCCTTCATCTTGAACTTAAATAATCTCTTCATGATGAACACTTTATTTGCAGCCGACACCATAGCATATGTTTTTATAAGTTTGTCCCAAACTCCTTTTGTTGTTTTCTCTTCTGCAACATTGAACAAACCATTTTCATTTAGCAAAAGAAAGATTGTTGCCTTGGCCTTTTCATCAAGGGTCTCCCAATCTTCGTCTTTCATGGCAGCAGGCTTCTTTGATTTTCCTTCAAGTGCAAGTTTGAGGTCTTCCTTAATCAGCAAAGATTGCATCTGAGTCTTCCATATCCCGAAGTTCTTCCCAGAAAATTTCCGCAACTTCAAATCTTCCATCGTTTTGGAAATTCTTTGCCAAATTCCCAAGCAGCAGTTCAACCTACTCTGATACCAATTGATAGAATATGAAAGCACAGAAAAACAGAATAAAGAAAGCAGAAGCAAATCACAAAGACATCAGTATTTATCGTGGTTCACCATATAGGCTACGTCCACACTGAAAGCAAAACAATCCTTTTTATTAAACATCAGTTTGATAGATTACGACAGCAATGTGCAACAACAGTTATAAAGACTACTTCAACTCTTCGTAGCCAAAGAAGCTGAACAGCCACACGGAGAGGGAAAAATAAAGATTTAAATGTTTGGGTTTCATATTTAACAGTTAGAGCATTCACAAATTGTTTTATGAATAAGAAGGCACAAATTCTTTATTCTATATTTTTTAGATTATACAAAGATATGCTTGTGCACAATTCCACTGTCTATCTACGTGGAACTATACGCACAATGATACCATCGTATATACGGAAGACAATCTCCCTTACTTTGAGATTGAGAGCTAGCAGTCCAATAACAAGGGAGAAGGCAAATGCATAACATAATCCCACACCCAATCCCCACCAGTCCATCTCCACGCCTGAATCCTCTTCTTCACTCATCTCTCCATTACAAGAAGAACGGTTGCAGGCTCTGTTGGTCAAGGGAGAAGAACAATTGCAAAATATCTTAGTGAAAGGAATTCCAGAAAGATTTGCATTGCCTGCGAAGGATGACTCGTCAAAAGTCAAGAACTGCCCTCCGTGAGGCACTTTTCCCTCAAGCATGTTGTATGAGACATTAAAAACCTCCAAATAAGTGAGAGATTGGAGTTCCATCGGAATTTTTCCATTCAGTTTATTGAGTGAAAGATCAAGAGACTCTAACTGTTCCATTCCTCCCAATGTCTCGGGAATTTCTCCAGAAAGAAGATTTCTTGATAGATTAAGGCCTATCAAACCTCGAAGAGACCCCATTTCTGGAGGAATGTTTCCCCATAGATTGTTTCTTGACAGATCTATAAATTTTAAATTATTTTGAACAATCTCATAAGAAAGTTGCATGCCTTTTGTGTAAATTATTACCTGAACATTATAGTAAACATAAGATCGATAGGCAATCTTCTCTGGACTGCTCTGTGATGCGTTGACCATTGCTGACAAGCTTTGAAGACCCGTTGGAATAAACCCTGAAAGATTGTTTTGAGAAAGGTCTAGAATTTGAAGTTTTTGGAGACCAATTATTTGCTTCGGAATGTTACCTTCAAATTTATTGGACTTCAAAACCAAAATCTGTAGATTTGATAAGTTTCCAATCCACTCTGGAATGTTTCTTTCTATATTGTTATTTCCTATATCAAGAACATTAAGAAAGCTGCAATTTGCTAAAGACGATGCAATAGCCCCTTGAAAAAGATTACCATTCAGATTTAGTGTCTGCAGCTTTCTCGCATTTTGGAATCCTGGCATGTGACCTTGTAGACGATTGCTACCCAAATTCAGAACCCTTAGCTCCGAAGACTTTGCTGCAAAATTAGGAGATACAAAACCGCTGAGCATGTTGTATGACAAGTCTAGAACTTCCACATGGTTGGCGCAAATAAAATTTGGAATCTCTCCACTAATTTTATTCCTTGACAGAGAGACAAATATTACTCTATGGAGATAGTCACCAATATCAGAAGGAATTGATGTAAACTGGTTATCTGACATGCGCAACACTGTAATACCAGATGGTGGCGGCAGGGGAAGCGCACCTTGTAAATTGTTACTGCGCAGATCCAAATAGCGAAGATTCTTGGATGTCAGTCTTGATGGCAACGAACCAGTTAAGTGATTAGATGAAAGCTTAAGACTAACAAGCTCTGGAAGATCCCATATCCATGTTGGAATGGCACTCCCTAGCATGTTGTTGCCAGATAAATCCAGCGAGGTCAAGTTTATTTGATTCACAAGAAATGATGGAATTCCAACTAATTTACAAGAAGCTAGTCTAAGAAGGGCAAGACTCTTAAAGTTGGGAATCCAGGTTGAAGCAATACTCACATTTAAGTGATTGTAAGAAAGTTCTATGTTTTCTAATCTAGTGAGATTATCGAAAGAGGAGAAGGAAATGTGGCCACTTAAACTGTTGGAACTCAGATCGAGGGATGTTAACCACACAAGCTTTGAAATTGAGGACGGAATTGTACCATTCAAATCGTTCCCACCGAGAGCAAGATTAACAAGGGCGGAAAGGTTGTCTATGGAGAGAGGAAGTGGTCCTGCTAACCCACAATCACACAACTCGAGAATTGTAAGATTGGAAAGAGTGGTAATAACTTCACCCCACTCGCTCGATGCTTCCTTCGGAGAGATATCCACTGCACTGATAGAAAGGTGCTCCAATCTGGTTAGATTTTGTAGCCAACTTGCAAACCTTGGCATCTGCAATCTTGTTGGGTAATTGGAGTCCACAGCTAGGTAGCGTAGATCCCGCAAATTTGCCAAAGTCGGGGGAATTTCACCTTTCCAGTTACCGTTACTCAAGTCCAGAAAAGTGAGCCTCTTCAACTTTCCAATATCGGAAGGGATCTTTGCAAAGAAATTCCCACTGAGATCTAAATGTTGTAAATATTCAAGTTTAAACAAAGAGGAATGGATATCACCTGCCAAACAGAAATTGAGGAAATCCAGGTGTGTAACATGACTAACTAAATCATGGCTGCAAATGACACCTCTCCACTCGCAGCAATTGAATCCTTGCCATGACTGTAAGCTGTTGTGGCTGCTTGTAACCGCCCCCTTAACATCTAAGAGGTGATTTCTTTCATAGTCTGGGCATGCAATCGAAACAGAGGTAGAGCTCAGCCATATAACCAACAAGATAATCTTTATCTTTGGAAATCCAATCCACCGAGATGACGACGACGTAGCATTCATTTTTTCTCCGAACTTTCTTTCCCTCAGATGGTTGAATGCTTGAAAGTGTCGTAAATGGCTGTTTAATAGCATGGCCAAGTGCGCATCTCCCTCAATGTGCCGCCTGTAGTTCAAAAGAAAACAAAAATGAAAAACAAAATGTTTTCATTTCATCCTCTAGTCTGCATATTCGTATCTTCGATTAAAACAAATCGATCGTAAGAATTGCACGAATCTCTAAATCAATTAAATATTATTTTTTGACTTGTCGGTCTAATGGTGGAGAATTTGTACTCTTGAAAAAGAGGTCACAAGTTCAAATCCTGCAGGGGGTAAGGTATGTACACCTCGTATTGTGGAGCACGAGTTAGGTGCCTCCTTCATATTGAGAATACAAGGAGTCTCATATATTGTAAGCCATCTGTAGACCCAAAAATAGACCCCCCGATATCGTCGACTATAAAAAGACCTTATCTTTCCTTTCAACTCATTTTCCTCGTACACTTATTCAAATCCTGCAGGGGGTAAGGTATGTACACCTCGTATTGTGGAGCACGAGTTAGGTGCCTCCTTCATATTGGGAGTACAAAGAGTCTCATATATTGTAAGCCATCTGTAGACCCAAAAATAGATCCCCCGGTATCGTGGACTATAAAAAGACCTTACCTTTCCTTTCAACTCATTTTCCTCGTACACTTATTCAAAATATCATCCAATTTCTATGTTTCTGCGATATTTTATTTAGATTTCGTACAGTCTATTATTTTTCATAGTTTTACATAATAACGAGGGTGTTTATTTTTCAAGCAATATTTTTTTAATTTTTAAAAGGAACCTTTCATTGATAAGTAGGAGGTATTTTCCACAGCATGTCAAATTGTGGTATTGTTATTAAGATTCAACCATCTAGTTTTACGAGTCAAACTTATTGACCCATGTTTCATGAGTAGTGGTTCACGAAAACCCATCTCTCATGATAATAAAAGGTCCACTTAGCACTCATTGCATCTAGGTTATGCTCACAAAGGTGAACCATTTATTATCATGAGTGATAGGTTCTAGTGAACCACTACTCATGAAACATGGGTCAATGAGTTTGACTCGTAAAACTACATGTTGAATTCTGATAGCAATATCATACCTTCCATTGTTTACTATTTATTATTTTATTTTTGTTATACAAGTCTTTCAGATTTCGATGATTAGATTATATGAGTCAAATAAAAGACTTGACTACTAAAGATTTAATTAACCATGTATTAATATAGAATTAAGAGGTTAATATTAAAAATTATAAATAAATAAATAAATAATTATATTAATTAAATATTTATCAAAATAAATTATAATTTAACATAGTAATATTGATATAACTTTTTAGTTTATGTTAGTCAATAATTATTTATAAAAATATATGTAAACTAATAAGTTGGAATTGTTCAATTGAACCTATATATTTGTAATGGTGAAAATCGTATTTTCTTATTTATTTATTTTCACTTTACTTGATTGTCTCAAATATTCTAATTATCCAATTATTATTATTTTATCCTAGAATTTTTATGTAAAAAGGATTTTATTCTCTTTGAATCATAAAGAATAGTGAAGAATTTTTTTAATTAAAAATATTAATCATTTTAAAGTGATAAACTATCTATATGCATTATCCTAAGAGTAGATTTAATATAATTGCAAACATAAATAAATTTTCAACCTAGGATATAGAGTTGAGACTAATAATCAATTAGTAAATGTGATAATAAATTAACATAATTTTAAGTACATGGAATGAATGTAATTAGCTCTAGATCCAATAACATTTTGACTATGATAGATGGCGTAAAATAATTCATCGCTATGTGTAGAACCTTGAGATGTGTTAAAGATAACTATGTTCAAAGCAAAAATTGAATGTTCCAAGCTCTGAGTCAAATTAGTGTTGTGAAATTGTCATAGGTCAAAATTGAACCACATAATCAATCCCTTTATACAAAATCAACGTTCTACATGTATGTTATGTGATCTTAAAATAGCTTGGATTGATATCCAAACCTCAAATAAAGAGATTGACATTGTTTATGAATGTCTTTGACGTGCTTGCTTTATAGGGTGTATTCACCCTTGGTCAAACTATTAGATGGGTTAATTCAACATATTAATAAGAATTAATGAAGACATGCTAGCAATCATTCAATATGCCTAGCCATGGGTAATTGTTGATGGAATATTTTAATATTTTACTAGATAATTCCTTAGAAAGCCTTAGATCCCAAATATCTCCTAGATATTTTTAGTGTGAATAATTAATCTATTCACTATACTTAAGTTTTCTTCGGTTGATGAGGTTAGAAAACTTCTTATCTTACTGAATGTGCAACCTTTTAGACCTCTAGAGGTTACCAAGTTATTTGGTTAACCTCATGCACACACCTTTTGAGGTTGGAATACTTTCCATCTCACCTCAAAGGTCACTCAACACTTGGCACATAAGGTTGATGACTTGGTCATAGAGGTTGTTGGTTTGCACACTCCAGATGTTCCTAAGATTAACACCTATAGGAAACTTATCTACTCATTTGTGCAACATTATGGGGCACTTATCAATCCACCTCATACGTGGATTGCCTCATCCTTGCCTATAAATGCTATGCTTTTTACTCAATTTAATTTGGATGATCTAAATAAAATCTTTGCATTGTTCATTTGTGCTTGTTTCTCATCACCATGATCTCCTAATTTCTAATAGATATGTACTCTCTAGATCATATTACATTAGGACGCCACTTTATAAGTAATTTTAAAATATGATTTGAAATACTTACAATCAATTCAATGGGTATAGTTAGTTAGAAGGGGATAACATTTGCTCATTTTAAAATTTAAAGTTTTATAAGTGTGAGGGTTCATTTTATGTCACATAATTAAGCCAAGTTTAATTTCATGCCATCAAGAATTGTCTTAGGGTATTTGAAGATAGACCCTTTGGATGCAAGAAGTCAAAATTAAGCAAGGTTTAAGTATTTATCAACTTATATCTTGAAATATGACACATGTATGCTAATTATTCCATAGAGAACAATTCAAATTAAAGTGAACCTAAAATAAATTAAAGAAATGTAGAATATATAATAATAAAATATATTGAAAAAAATTATAATTAAACTATAAATTATTACTTTAATAAACTAAAATTTAAATATTTTAATAAATTGTTTATAAGATATTAAAAACATATAACAATTATTAATAGATAATAAATACTTGTAAATAAGAAAAAATATTTATCATACGTAATTAACAAATATTTAAATGAAAATAAGATGAAGTATCTTCACAATAACATAAACCCAATACATGATATCTTGAATGGAATATGTTTAACTCTCTCATTCTCTAAAATGGCAATGCCATGAATATTGAACACACTGATTATGTTAACATTAAAACTAATGTAAAGCCCAAAATCTCTCATTGAACCACCCTTCAACATTAAAAAATATTAACACACTATTTGAACCATCCTTGACAAATAAAATTTATTTTTTTATTTATTTTGAACTATTCAAAGTCTATGTTGAATGATTAATTTTTTTATGGATGGCGTTTTAACAATAGTTTTGGTTAACCTTGTTTAACACAACCAACTAGGTATTCTTTGTTGACAAAGTAAGTAGCTAAGTGTCATTTATTTTAACTCTTATCTTAAAACAACTAAGAGTTTGTTTTTAAAAACCAAAAAAAAAAAAGAAAATTACATTTCTTTGAATATTTTATAAAAGCCTAACATAATGGGTTTTGTGCCACATCTGTCAAAATTGGAGAGCCTGGCATATGAATAGCTATTCAATTTCATTCTTTTCATATTACAATTTCAACCAATAAAATATATATTAAATTGTATTTTTGTTTAATATGAATGGATTGAATCAACGGTTGTATGGAGATTGGTTTTTGTTTGTCTCATTTTTCTTATAGTAGGTTTTCATAGTTTTTTATAATAAATTAGATGGTTAAGTTTTTGTTTTTTATTATTTTACTTATTATAATATATACTATATATAAATAATTTACTTTAACATACAAATAATTTTTTTTAATATAATTTATATATTATATTTATTATATATTTTTTTAATAATGGTTATAGTATAATATATGATAAATATAATATATAAATAATAAATTAATGTTTAAAACTTTATATATTTTTTAATTTTTATTATACTATAACATATAGAATATATAAATATTTGATTTTCATATATATTATATAGAAACTTAAATAATATTATTATTTAATTTTAATATATATATTAATAATTTTTAAATAAATATTATTTTGTAATAATATTAATAACAATATAAATTAAATTAAAATTTATAGAGTGAGAGAGTTGAGAGAGAGATAAAGAGAGGAAAATATGATAGAGCATCCAGGAGCTAGATTTGCAGACAAAGAACCCTTCACATGAACCAGTCGATGGAAATTGCATTAACAATAATGATGTTTTATAATGTACAAAGACCTTGAGAAAAAGCACGAGGAAAATATGGAGAGACAGCACAAGAAAGCAGGTGACTACCCTCCATCAATGCATAGACCAAAAATGAATTAATGCAACTACTATAATGAATACAAAGTTGGACTTAAGAGCATGCTGCAAATAAACATGCATTCCAACACCCCCCCTTAAGTGCAACTTAGGGAGAACAAAAAATGAATGAAAGTGCAATATGCAATATGAGATGCATTATGGATCCTGGCAAAAAACCTTGTTAGGTGCAAGTGGGTGTATCGTACCAATTTTTTTGTTGATGGGTCTATTGATAAGTATAAGGCTCGTCTAGTGGCTAAGGGATTTTCTCATGTTGAGGGTATTGAATATTCCGAGAATTTTTCTCTTGTCACAAAGATGGATTCCATACGCCTTGTGCTTTCTATTGTTGCATCTCAAGGTTAGTTAGTGTATCAGATGGATGTGAAGAGTGCTTTCTTGCATGGTGATTTTTCAGGAGGATATCTATATGGAGCAGCCACCAAGCTTCGTGCAAGATCCTTCACTTGCTTCTAGGCTCTGATGTTCATTATATGGTCTCAAACAGGATCCTAGAGCTTGGTATGAGAAGATGGATAGTTTCTTGCTTGCTTTTGGATTTACTAGATGTCACTCTGATCCTACAGTTTACATTTAGAGGCATGGGGGGATCTTCTCATTCTTGTTCTTTATGTGGATGACTTGATTCTCACGGGGAGTTCTCCTACCATAATTGAGGATACTAGGTGATCCTTGATGAAGCATTTTGATATGACAGATCTTGGTTTGTTGCATTACTTCCTTGGTCTTCAAATCCATCAATCTTCTACCGGTATTTCTATCTTCTAGCAGAAGTATGCACTTGATTTTCTTAAAAGGTTTGGGATGGATAATTGCAATTTAGCCCCTACTCCTTTTCAATCAGGTGTTGTTTTGTCCGCCAATTGCACTACACCATCCATTGATGCCACTTTGTATCGGTAGTTGGTTGGCAGCCTTTTATACTTAACACATAGTCGTCCTAATATTTCCTTCGCAGTTGGTCTTGTCTCCCATTTCTCTCAAAGTCCTCATGAGAGTCATTGGAAGGCAGCCAAGCATATCTTATGATACATTTAGGGCACTACACAGTTTGGCATTCACTACATATCAGGTGCTACTGAGATTGTGGGCTTCACTGACTCAGATTGGGCTGGTGATGTTGATGATCGAAAGTCTACTTTTGGCTTTGTTTTTTGTCTTGGTTCTAGTCCGGTTACTTGGTCTTGCAAGAAGCAAAGTGCTATTGCATTATCATCAACTAAGGCTAAGTATCGAGGCACTGTCTTGGCTAGTTAAGAGGTTCTTTGGCTTCGACAGTTGATGGTTGAGTTTGGGTTTCCTATTAATCATCCTACTATTCTTTGGTGTGATAACCAGAGTGCCATACATATTTCTCACAACCCCATGGAGCATCAACGTACTAAGCATATTGAGATCCACATGCACTTCATTCGGTAACTTATTCAGGATGGTGTTCTTGTTTTGGAGTATTTGTCTATGGAGCAGCAGATTGTAGACATCTTCACTAAACCTTTGGCATCTCCTCGCTATCTTCAGTTGCGATCAATGTTATAGGGGTTAAGGAAGTTGTCCTTGGGGGGTCTTGAGGAGTCCTCCTTCCATTCCATTTTTTTCTTTTTTATTCTCTCTTTTGGAGAGGAGTTTTCTCCCACGGGGTTTTTCTCCTTTTCTCCAATTTTGAGAGATTTTCATTGCATTTTAGTTGTACATGGGTACCTAACAAAATTTTTTTCTAGGACCCATAATGCATCTCATATTGCATATTGCACTTTCATTCATTTTATAATCTCCCTAAGTTACACTTAAGGGGGGATGTTGGAGTGTACGTTTATTTGCAGCATGCTCTTAAGTCCAACTTTGTCTTCATTATAGTAGTTGCATTAATTCGTCTTTGTTCTATGTATTGATGGAGGGTGGTCACCTGCTTTCCCTTATTGTCTCTCTTATGGTTCTATTCATAAGTATAAGGCATACTTGCCCTACATTGATGGAGGGCGGTCACCTTCTTTCCCATTTTTGGTTTGTGCATTGATGGAGGGCGGTCACATCCTCACAATAGCCAACAAAAATGAGTCATTGACTTCTCTTCTCCATTGCCTTACGCCTACTATTTGGAATGAATGTCCATGCATCACTCCCAAAAAATCTAAAGTAGGAAACCTTGGGCTTGACATGAGACCAAGCCTCCTCAAGAGTCATATTTTGCACTACCTTGTGGGGCATACAGTTGTGAATGTAGTTTGCACAATTGACAGCCTCTCCCCAAAAGGCGGGAGCCATGGATCTAGATTGTAGCATACAATTGGCCATCTCTCGTAATGTTATATTCTTCCGCTTGACTACACCATTTTGCTGAGGAGTGTATGGCACTGTGTGTTGATGAAGAATACCCTTAGCATGACAAAATTCCTAAAATTCTTGATTGAAATACTCCCCCCATTATCTATATGAATCATCTAAAGGGAATGTCCTAACTGCTTCTCCACAAATGCAAGGAAGGACATGAAATGGCGAAGAACCTCATCCTTATACTTCAAAAAATACACCCAAGTACGCCTAGAAAAATCATCAATGAAGGTGAGCACATATTTGGCCCCTGAAAATGAAGGAGTGGGGAAGGACATGATGTCACTATGCGCCAACTCAAGGGTGTCGAAGCACGTGTGGCCATACCCTTTGGAAAAGGATCCCGATGATGCTTGCCAAGCACACGACCTTGACAAACTCCATCTAAACAAGAGATTTGAGGTAGACTAATTACAAAATTTTGTGTGCTCATCTGCTGAAGATATCTATAATTTAGGTGCCCAAACCATTCATGCTAAAGCTTGCTCATAGAATCTGCATGAGCAATAATGGATGATCCCGATGAAGACTCAAACCCATAAAACCTATACAAACAGTCTGCACGGTCAACTATGCCTATAGCAATGACTTTCTTAGGATCTTGCATCTATCTAATGGTCACATCAGTAGGAGAGAACTCAACAAGTCTTCCATCACCATGATTGCAAATCTGATAGACAGAGAGTAGATTTTGTGAAATATCAAGAACAAGTAGAGCATAATCAATTCTACCATCTTGCATATGAACTAAGCCTTTCCCCAAAACTGGAATTTGAGAAGAGTTCCCAACAACAATATGTGAAGTATGACTATCAAAAAGAGAATCAAGAAGATCAATAGTATGAGTCATGTGATGAGAAGCACTAGAATCAAGAATCCAATTGGAACTAGTAGAGAACAAAGTCGTAGCTGAGAGAGCTTGCCCTTTTCCCGAGGGAGAATACTTGGGCATGGAAAGATTATGCTTCCTCATAGCTTCCTCTAATCCTACTAGCCTCACAAAACAATGTGCGTTATTATGCCTTGATTTTCCACAAAAGGAATAGTTCTCCTTCTTCTTCTTAGACATAGAATATGACTCTCTTGAGTTCGAAGGAGGAGGTGGTGGAGGATTATCCTTCTGACCAGTCTTTGCCTTAGGATTGGAGGCAGGCTCACCACTAGAAGATGAATCTATTTTAGACTTCTTCTTATTCTCACCCTTTCCCTTGGAAGATTAAGACATTAAAGCATGAATCTTATGAAGAGCATCCATCTGAATCAACTTGGCCTGCTCCCTCATCAAGCGATCACAAAACTCCTCAAAAGAAGGCATCTTATGATTGTCCCCCATAGTATCTATAGTAGAATAGAAGGTAGAGGCAAACACTTGAAAAGGACCTCTAAGCTTAGACAGGATCAAGAAAATGCACTCCTTATCTTCTTTGGCATGACCACATCCTTTTAATTGAGACAAAATCAGCTTGAATTGTGCAAGTAAATCCTGAATAGAGGGAAAAGCATCCGGAGAGAGACAAGTGAGATTGACTTCAAGCTACAAGATCCTAAACTGATTGAACTTACCATACAACTCAACAATCTTATCCCACGCCTCTTTAGGTGTTTTACACTCAGCAATATGAAACAACAAATTATCAGACACATGAAGACCTATGAGTCCTTTAGCCTCATCCATTTTGTTTCTATGAAAAAATAGCTCAAATTTTTTAGTGAATTCAGTTTGGTCAGCATCCAGCAGTTGTCATAGACCCTGAGATTGCAAAAATTGTGACATCTTGAGCTTTCATGTGTGATAGTTGTGTGGAGTGAGCAAATCAATCCTAGAGTCCGACATGATATACAAGGGCACACAAAGGACTAAAAAGACAGAAACAAATCCCCCCCCCCCCTCCTCCAAAAGAATATATTCAAATTGATTTTACAATTTACAAGCACCAAATTTTCCAAGAGATACAATAGTAACAACTGGCAACTTCAAGCTAGTAAAAACCTGGCAGAAAATTGTAAAATTTTCAGAAAACACCTTGTCCACAGCAAAATAATCTCCACCAATCTCCAAACCATTATACCAAACACCTCTTCAAGGTCTATGAGTCTAACTCACAACATGAACTCACACTATAGTGCTTATTTAAATAGCAGTTTATTCTCCACGTAGCCAATGTGGGATTAAAATCCCAATGAAATGCTTTCAGCCAAATACAAAAGAGCCCCCCAGGACAGAATATCGGCAAAAATGCAGAGTCACAATGGTGGTCACATAGAGACCTCAATAGAAACAAGTATTGAGCTCCACCACCTCATTCACAGGATTCGTCATAAAAGGAACAGTGAAGAACAAGTTGAGGCAGAGCGCCAGATTTGCTAATATTAATTCAGGGCATACAAATCAACAGCCCACCAGAGACCTCAAACATAGCTTCTTCTAAAAAAAAACATTGCTCTAATCTTCTGATAGTGCCTCTCTCACAAAATTCAGAAACAAGGAGGTATTTTGCTTCCAAAACAAGAGATTCGGCCTTCAAAGTAGACATAAAATACTGCTTGGTCTCCACCAAAAACTCGTGCCTCTAAAAGGTGAAGGACATTTGTTCCACTAAAAAAAATGACGCCTTCATAGTCTAAAATCATTTCCATTGCAAGGAGAAAGAGATGCTAGTCAATGTCAAACTGGAGCTCTTAATAAGGGACCATGGCCTGCTCCCAAGCTAAACCAATGCTTCAACGAAGAAACTATCCACCAGAGAGAAGGATCCAAGAAAATGGGCGATGAAGGTGTAAGACATGCACAGAGGTTAGAGGGGCCAGCAAACACTAGAATTCACCCACGCAAAAAAAATATTACACCATAGCTGAGGCATACAAGAAGCCTGCAAGCCATGAAAAGGCCAGAGACTATGGCTAGGGAACAAGAAGCACTGATCTTAAACTAGTAAAAAAAATGAATGGAAGGGGTTGCAGATCAACCACTCTGATAGCGTGATAGAGCATCTACGAGCTAGATCTGCAGACAAAGAACCCTTCACATGAACTAGTCGATGGAAATTGCATTAACAATAATGAAGTTTTATAATGTACAAAGTCCTTGAGGAAAAGCACGAGGAAAAGATGGAGAGACAACACGGGAAAGCAGGTGACCGCCCTCACTCAATGCACAGACCAAAAATGAATTAATGCAACTACTATAATGAATACAAAGTTGAACTTAAGAGCATGCTGCAAATAAACGTGCACTCCAACAAAATATAGATACATATAGGAAGAGAGAAGGGAAGTCTATAGGAAGTGAAGAAATTTTTAAAATGGAATATATGGCATAGAAACTTGCAGATGACATCGATCTCCATGAAGACATTTTCCTTGGAATTTGATGGTAGATAAAGATATTTTCCTTGGTGTTTGATTTCAAAAGTTGTACAAGCTGAAGATGATTAGTCATTTACGAAGATGTTTGTAGTTTGAAACAAGTTATTGAGATTTGTAGATAATAGTGAAATAGACTAGGCATTAGTAAACCATTACAAGAAGCTGGAGGACTATGCAAATGTGAAGCTTGCAATGCATGGAAGACATGTAGAAGAGAAGGCCATGCAAGGTGCCACAATGAAATTCTCCTATATTGGGTGTTCAATTTGTATGTTGGATATGATATTTACCTACACTCTATCGCTTCCACTATTTGGTTATGTAGAACATCTTTTCTATTAGTCTTGTTCGTCTTAAAGATGAATTTTGTGGTCCTAGTTAGTAATTATCAATCTTAATATTATGAGTTTAATGGTGATATAAGAGAGATTGATTTAAAGGGGATATAGCATTATGGAGATTATTTTAGACAAATATTTTTGATTTAATTTTCATACTTGAAGAATGAAAATTCAAATGAAATTAATGAATAAAAATTTACGAGGAATAGTAAGCTAAAAAGAAAACCCACCTATAGATGCAAATAATTTATTGGATTGGAATAGTAAAGATGATAAAGACAAGGTTATTATTGGTCTTTCTCTTTCTGACTCTGAATTACATCACGTAGATTTAGATAAATCATCAGCAAAAATTTAGGATAATATAAATAAATTGTTTGGAGCAAAAACGCTTAATGCAAAGTTTTCCCTTAAACTTCAATTGTTCAATTTTAAAATGGAAGATGAAATCACAATGTCAAGTCCCATAAGTAATCTAAGGTCTCTCATTAGGAAACTAGCAGAATTCAAGGCTCTAGCTGATGAGGATAATTCTAAAGCTATCTTGTTAAATACTTTTCCTTTAAAATAGAATAATGTTATGTTTACACTTAGACAAATAGCTTGTCAAACATTAGAAGTTGATTATCAGAAGGAGAAAGTAGTATATTCTTGAAATCATCATAAGAGGCTAGGTACAAAAAATGGGGAAATTAAATGTTTTTATTGTAATAAAAAAGGTCACACAGCTTGGTCATGTAGAACTCACGCTATAGATATTATTAAAGGAAATCTCAAAGATCAAACAAATGAAGGTAACTTAGTTTGTATTGAGGATGACAATGAAGACCCAACAAATGATAATTTTGTTGATATTACTCGAAATGGATTAGTACTTTGAGTAGTCACATTAGAGGTTGGTTGCACCGGAAGATGGCAAAAATTTCCATCATCTCAAGTTAGTTTCTCACTTTGAGATGGTGCTTTGCATGAGAAGCATTTTTATTTCTTTCTTGTTTTCCTTGTTGACACTGATGGATTTCAAGAATACATGTATTGTGAAGTTTTTTTTTTTGGAGGTCCAAGTAAGGGGTTTGGTGGTGAACTCAATATGGATTGTTATATGAGAATTTTATGAGACTAATGATCAAGAATTATACCCTTTCGAGAGTTACTAGAAAACTTAATGTCTATCACAACTCAATATAGATTGTTATCAAATATTTTGATAATCAATAATTCCATATTTTGAGTAAAATGGTAGTCCAAGAACTTGAGAATTCAACTTGAAGCCACACCCTTCTAAGGGTCATGTGTTCCTGTAGGATCTCTCAACCTTGCATTTAACTCCTCAAGTTCTTTTATATTATTTTCAATTTTTCCTAATATTTTTTCTGGTGTTCCTAGAGGATGATGAGGAATTGTAGGAGCTGTTTGTTGTGTTTTTTCTTTAGGGGGGATTTCATGATGAGGTAAATTGGGATTTTCAAGATTTGGAGGTGAATTATCAAGGCCTGAAAATCAAACAAATTTTAATTAACAACTAATTCAATCTGACTATTTAATACAAATTTGACACTAAAACTAAAAATAATTCTTCAACAACCTTGCCATCTTGGTGGAATTTTGGTGAAGATTTGGTGAATTTTTTGGTGCAAATTCAACTTTGCAGGAATGCAAGTGCACTTGGGAGGGTTTGTAAGGCATGTCTTGTAAAAAATATAGAAATGAGGATAATTTTTGTTTTCATTGATTTACTAAGAAATAACATGAGCACATTATAATGTGCTCACATTATTTCTTTAATGAGAAATAACACAAGAAAATTACATGTTTGCATTATTTCTTGAATGGGAAATAATGTGAGTCCATTATGACGTGCTTACATTATGGATTTGATGGGGCTAAAATGTGGGGTGGCATTTTTTTTCCCCATAATTTTTCACATGCCCATAGGATGGTGACAAAGTTGAATAATCAATTTATACGTTGTATTTATGATCTTGAACTAATGAAGAGATTGCAAAGCCTAATACAAATGGAAAAGTTGGTAAATGAGTACAATAAATAATTTCATAAGATGATCATCAGAATTGGACATAGTGAAGAGAGAAAGGAGAAATTTCATGGTACATTGATGGACAAAGGACAAGCATCTAGGAATAGTTCAGTTTGGTGAGGATAAAAACAATTGAAAAATCATACTAGTTTGCACTAAAACTTGACAAAAGGTTGAAAAAATATTTAAACACAAGTAGAGATGTAGTGAAGGAGTATTATATCAGAAAGTGGTGAAGGAAGTTCACATATAGGACATAATAATAAATAAATATCATACCACAATAATGAAAAGGGTAACAATTTTCAAGAGGAATAACATGATTTTCTACCACAATGATAGAGGAATCAAAAATAGCTACCAAAATGAGAGATATCATAGGGGTGATGACCATTCAAAGGAACCTACATCAAATATAGTGAGATAATTCATAGATGGAAAAAATAAGATGATATATATATATATATATATATATATATATATATATATATATATATATATATATATGTATGTATATATATTTATATATATATATATGTATATGTATGTATATATATTAAAATGATGAATTTGTGGGATGGATGCTAGCATATGGTTTTAGGACATAGAGCACACCCACATTTCCACCATTATATTCAAGGGTAACCCTAAAGATCTCAATGCACAAGAGAAATAAATCTTGTAATAGGGTTGTCCTAGGGGTTAAATATGATCTAACGAGTGGTTCACCACCAAGTCTAAACTTGGAAAAGACAATTAAATGCAAGATGTAACATAAAACCCTAATTCAATGCAATGACCTACAAAATGGCTTAGAAATGCAAAAAAAATAGAATAGAAAAGCAAAAAGAAGGACAGTATGCACCTGAGAATCTAGAAGTGACTGATTATAGCTCTGAAACACTAGAAATTTTTACTTTTTTACCTGTTGGGACTCATTCGCCAGCCTGGGTGAATCAGTCCCAGATCTAGGTTTCTACACAAGAGCTTGTTTCGAGAAAAAGAGTATTTGAATCTACAAATAGATCTAGAAAAGAGTTGTAGTGGGAATCATTCACCACTCTTGGTGAATCATTCACCACTCTTGGTGAATCAGTCTCGTTCCACTTTTTCAAGAATTTCAAGTCCTGTTATGCACTTCAACACCTTCCCTTTCCTTCCAACTTGAATTTCATATCTGAATCTATAAAAATACCTACAAAATAGAATAAAAACTTGATTTGCTAATGGGGGGTTTTCCTTGATCAAACCCCTAGTTTTGTAATTAAACCTTGATAGAAATAATGAAATTTGCATGGAAACCCTAGCCTTAAGTGTGTCTAAGACTAACAAATCTGGAACATGATGCAATCCTATTCTAATATGTAAGAATATGATGCAAGAATGGGAATATGAAGATGAATGACTCACTTGAGGAGATCTCTAATCTCCCTAAATGAGCTCTAATGATTCTTGCACCTTCCTTAGACTGAATGTAGAGTGATAATGGAGGATGGAGTCACTTACAAAACAAGTCTTTAGGCTTGGATTGATGGCTAGTTGCATCTCCCCAACCTAAAATCCATCATGATTCACCATAGACAACATGATCAACCCCTGAAATTGATAGATATTCAATGGAAGTGAGCTTGAAGACCTACAAAAACACTTTAATGTTCCTCCAAGACTTCAAATTTTCTTTCTTTTGAAACTTGAATGCTCTTGTGAAAGATTTCTTGAAGATTCTTGATGCTTTTCTCTTGAAAATGCTAGCTCAAAGTTGCATAGAGACTATAAATGACTTAGAAACTTGCTTTTATAGGCATCAACACCTAATTGACCATTATTTAGATCTCAAAGGTTGACATCCACCAAAAATTTGAATTGAAATGGTGAATTTCTTGCTTAAAATTGAAAAAGACCCTAAATGGTACTCATTCGCCACCCTTGGTGAATGGGTCCCAACTAAGGGGACTCATTCGCCCAAGGTGGCGAATGAGTCCCACCTTAGCTTTTTGAGGAGGGTTTTAAGGATTTTTGGTGTTTTGAGTGATTTTGTATGGTTTTTAAGTGAAATAAGCCTCAAGATCCGAAATAATGGGTCTTAGAGGCCTCTAAATGATGAATTAAAGGGTGATTAATGCAAAGATACTCAAATAGGTCTAGACTAAATGAGAAAGTACCCTATCTCAAGAAGGGGGTTCAATTTATGTCATTACATATAGTCCCCACTTTAGCGCCCATATGACTCTATGCATATGTAAGCTAAAGGAATTCAAAAATTATACTTTATTTCATAAAAGGATACTCATATGGGAGAATGGAGCCCCCACTGTAATCATCTGAAAAACCACAATGTTAGGCTTTGCATCTTGAAATATGTATTTGTTAGTTGTCCAAAAATCCTCTTATCTAACTTTTTCTAGAAATCAAATTTGAGGGTAGATGTATGCCCCCCTTGATTCCACTTGCTTTATGGAGGTGGAATCAAGGTAGCAATCTAGCCACGTTGAATAAATTAAGTCATACCATAGGGTATTTCCAAGTACCATACCACATGATGGTATACATATGATGAGGACGAGAGAAAAACCATGATTCCAATGCAACAAACGACATTGAAAATGGAGCTCTCTAACACCCGTTTTGTTAATTTGAATAAATTGCACTCTTTAACCCTAATATAGTAAAAACCCTAATTTTAACTTATATATGAGAGAAAAAAGTGAAGTAAATTCTAACTACTTTGTCATTTACCTTTTTTTAGCTTGAAGGTGATTGAAGAGTAGTCAAAGATGTCAAGATGGCAAGATTACAGGCTTGCGAGACTGGATGTCCTGTGAGACCAAGTGGCTCACGATGAGTACCATCATGAGGTGAGTTGATTTTCCTACCTTAGCTTTGTTCTTATGCATTTATTTTATGATTTTTATGCATTTCTAGGCTAATCTAGGGCCTTGGAGAAAAGTTCACAAAGTGTCCCCTTTTTTTGCAAAGTGTCCCCTTTTTTCACAAAGTGTCCCCTTTGTTCGCGAAGTGCCCCACTTTTTCGCAAAGTATCTCGTTTCTTCGCGAAGTGTCTCAAAAGGGGTGTAAAGTGTCTAGGACCTCTAGCAAAGTACACTAGAACAAATTTAGTACACTTTTATGATTTTTGATGTAAATATTTAAGAGTTTAGACTACTTACAGGAAAAAATTTACTTTTTTGTTAGGTTCCCACCCATTTAGGATAGCATCTGGGTGGCAGATAGATTAGCTTCCTTCGAGACTTAGCTCTCACTCTTTCAGTGGAGGATATAGAGCTTTTGTGGACCATAGGATTATACTAGGTGTACCTCATGCCCCCCATGAGGTACCATGATTCGATTTTGATGGCATTAGCAGAGTGATGGGATGTTGAAACATGTACATTTCATCTACCTACCCGTGAGATGACCATCACGTTGGAGGACATTCACCACAAACTTCGAGTTATGATTCGAGGTGAGTGAGCATGCTTCTAAGTGGAGTGTTCATTTCATGAGATGAAATGCGACATGCAATTATGCCTTTGTGGACTAGTGCATGATGAGAGGGTGAGGCCACAGATAGATCTAGTGATGCTACTATACTCATGGTCCCTGCTGGTTAGATGGATTATGATAATGATAGTAGCACTAGTACTCATCCCTGAAAATCGAGGAGTGCACCTAGAGGGAGGACTAGTACACCTAATACGAGGGATGGCAAAGCACAGGATAGTATATGCCTAGGGGCACAACATCCTAGCACACCTGCATTATGATCTTGGATGATTTTTATTTCAGGAGGTGCACAACATGGTACATTCTATGATTTTGTAGGTTTGGTGCCTAGATAATATTACGTGTACCAGACCAACTAGGTTCCTGTGTTCGATAGCCTTGGGGTATCTTTGGGCTTTTATTTATCCTCTACGATAGTTTTGGCAGTATGGTGACTTGCACTTTTGGAGAGTTTGATTTCATCGACTAGAGCAGGATGAGATCCTTTGGACACCTTATCATCTTGTGCTACAATGGCCATATCACACTTGACAAATGAGGAGATTGTAGTTGGATAGGTTCTTGATTAAAAGACACAGTTATATAGTACTTCCTTTCTACTATGATCACACCATGCATCAGTTTGGTCAGGTTCAAATAGCACTCAGGACACAACCCTTTTTTCAAGAGGTTAGTATGGAGTTCTCGGAGACCTGGTTCACTACCGAGGATATTGTCTATAATGACTCCAAGTATTCAGATCATGATATGCCTTCTCTCTCTAATGTTGATGATGTCGGTGCCACAAATGACTATGAAGAGTGGTGGACAATATCATGACCACCTCATGTATTTTAGATGGACAAGTCGATAGGCGATGCTAGGCCACTCCTAGATGAGGGAGATGAGGTGGAGGATAGGGTCGAGGAGACACACTATAGGGATGCAAACATATTTACAAATGTCATAGATGAGGAGTATGATGAGACTGCAGATCTTAACTATGATGTCCAAGAGAAGAGGGATGAGGACGAGGACGATAATAAGGATGAGGAGGAGCAGCCCATGAGTAAGACTGGTGAGGCAGCAGATGAGGACCCAATGGGCCATGAGTGGGGATAGCCATCTCCCATTCATGTTACTAGATCACAAGCAACAACTATAGTAGGCACGAGTACCCATAGTCATGGAGAGGCTAGCACATCCTCCATGCCCCCTACACACGATGAGGTTGATTTCACATATCCAGACAGAGAGATAGGTGATGATAGTTTATCTACTATTATGCTTTACGCTTATGCTGATGTTTTATGCTTTGAATTTACTTATATATCATGATGTGTACTGATCAGGACCTAGAGGCTTTTAGGTCATACATCAGACTACGGGTAGTATATGAGAGTCTCAGGAGGCACGTCCACCGATTCAATGCTACCCTAGATGCATAGTCATCTTGGACCCCAACAGAGTTCAAGAGACTATAGTCAGACGTAGCCAGAATATAGGCGGATAGAGATCAGATAGCAAGGGAGAGTCGAGAGGCCCTTGGACAGATACATGGATTATAGTTTTATCTTAGTACACTCAGTGGATTTCAATCATGATCACATACCATCATCTCTCAACAAACCACCACTAAATAGATGTGAGCACCAAGTCCCCAGGGATCTGGCAGTCACTGACTTGAGTAGCATTGTATATATTGATGACATGTACACAAAACTTTGATATATATATATGAGCATTTGATGTTTGATTACTTGTGTTTATGTGTTGAATGTTAAATGGAAATATGATTGATTAAATACTCTTTGTAAGAATATTTAATGAATGTCTCCATGATTTATGTGATATAATTAAAACTTATTCTAGTTTCTTTTAGATGCAAGATTCTGATTAAGTATGTTATGTTAAATTAAATGCACCTATGATCTAATTAAAGAACATTAAATGAATATAAGGATCTAATCTAAAAAAACATACAAAATGAACTTGAATAGCATGAAACCTAAAGTAATCACTTAAAAATGAATTAAATAATCACTTTAGAATTCAAGACACAAATAACTGTTTATCAAGAATGAAGCAATGCAAAAGCACATGGAATATTATCCACTACCTCTGACAAAATTACTCTATCATTCACACTATTCAAGAGAATTAGACATAATATCGGTGTAGATGTGTGGCATTATTAAGGTCTTTGAGAGGTGTTTCATCCATTTCTATTAATCTATAAGCTCTAGATCCATAGTTTTCATTTATGATATAGGTTCCTAACCAATTAGGACTGAATTTTCCGTTTTCAGTCAGGTTTGCATTGACATTGCATTGATTTTTACATAACACCAAATCACCTTTATAAAAGGAACAAGGGATTATGTTATCATTGTAACTACGTTGCATTTTTTTAGAATAAGCTTGAAGGTGCTCAAGAGCATTGATGTGTTGTTCGTCGAGCATTTCTAGCTGATGCAACCGTTGTTCTCTATATGTATCATCATCAATAATCCCTTAAAGAGTGATTCTCAATGAATGAATCTCTAACTCCAAGCGCATTATTTCCTCATTTCCATAGACGAGATTGTAAGTTGTGTGTCCAATTGATGATCTAACATGCGTACAATATTCCCATAATGCATATGTTAGTTGTGAGTGCCAATCTTTATTATTTTTGCTAACTGTTTTCTTTAGGATTTGTTCAAATGTTCTACTAGTTTATTTTGTTTGACCGTTAGATTATGGGTAATATGGAGTTGAAAAGTGATGTTGGGCAGGTGTAAAAAGATAGGGGCTCAAATTGTGGCCAAAATTTTTTAAAAAAATTTATAGGCCATAGCACGAGCACTTTATAATGCACTCACGCTATGGCTTGGTGTGATCGAGCCAAAGGCTCGGTCACATCGAGCCTATAACATGCTCATGGTATTCCATGAGTGTGTTATAGTGTGCTCATAGAATATCATGAGCGCGTTACTTGTTATTAAAACAAAACAAAAAAATTCTAATTCATTTTTATGTTGATTGTTTTTTTTGCTCCTACGGCCAAAAACCCTTCTCTTGTGCACTCGCATTCTGGGAGGAGAGAATATGGAAAAAATTTCATCACCTTGTTGCTATTTCATCACCAGGATACCGCCACGTCAACGGGGAGGTCGAATAGGTAAGGATTATTTGTTTTTTGTTATGAATTTGTTGTGAATTTGTTAGTTTTAGGTTTTTTTTATATTCATTTGTTGAATTTGTAGGAAATGATAATGATCCTGGAAACCCTCCTAAAAATCCTGAACAACCAAAGAAAAACAAGAACATGAGAAAAATCCTCAAATGCAACAACCACAACAACAATCTCCTCCACCGATCCCTCAACATCCTCCTGGCATGCTCAACAAAATTTAATGGCCCGGGTAATTGAAAATAATTAAAAAAAAATTGAGGAGTTAATCATGAGGTTGAACAATCTAGCAGGTTCAACCTTGGAAAGAACACTTGCAAATTCACTTAAAAAAATGGTAAAACATGTAAATGAAATCAACAAACAATTAATTCATTGGCAAGATAGGAGGCAAGCAGCTAGGGATTTTTCTCGAGATAAATTATCATATAAATATGTAAAAGATGAAAAATTTACACAATTAGATTTGTGCTCATTATTTACCGACCCATGCACAAATCAAAATCTTGACCTCAATTTGAAGAGGTTTCCTATCCATTGGTGCCACCACCAAGGGATTAGGAAATTTTTTTGGGATATAGGTGGTACATGATTTTTGATTACCCACCATGCAAGAATAGTGAATCCCACAATATTTCCTGAGGAAAATATACTATGAGTTCATCTTGAACAAAATCCCAAATTATTTTGATATGAGGGACTTCCATGGAAAGGTGGGGGGTCGGCTCAAGATAGACCTAGTGCACGACAGGATCCTAGGTGGCAAGCGATACGAGCTCTCAATAGGCCAAATCATGAGCACATCGTTATCCCTTTCATCGTGAAGGAGAGTGTTGAGGTAGACACTTTGTAGGCTATCACCTCTTTGACCCAGAGTGTCATCGATCATGCTAGTCCTATAGTACAGGGCCATCCAGGGGAGTCTTCAAGTGGTAGGTTTCCATCCCATTCATTTCAGGCTTGTGGAGTGACTTGCTCATATAACCCCACTAACACTTAGGAGGCTGCTACACAACATACGTCTACAAATATGGAGAGGGTGAGGGAAGCTGATATTTTTAATGAGGCTTATGGAATTTATACTCAGTTAAATGTTAGCATGTTCATTGAATTTAATTTATTAAATTTCAATTTTGAAATGCAAGATTAACTAATTATTTAGTTTTATGATTTTAATAAAATTTTAGGGTCATAGTGTTGATACTAGATACATCGGCCCTACATCTTCTTATTACTCCGCTACATCTACCATTGAGGTATGTAACTAGTAAACAAATATAAATTTATTACATGTTAATAATATTGTTATATGAATGGTATTCTAATATCTGATTTTCAATGTTAAATAGGCTAATATTGGAGCTTTTGCGGGAACACCTCCCAGTGCCAGTAGAGTTAGACAAACCTACACACAAGTAATAGAATAAATATTTTAACTAATGAATTGTATTTAATAGATTTGTGTAGTTTATATTCATAATGTTGATTACATTGCATTGCACATCTTTCAAACTCAAAGCATTACTTCACATTCCATAACTAATAACTAGATGTTGATAGATGAAAAAATTTCAACTACAATATAGTTGTTTATAAAGTCAACATAGAAATTCAATATAGGATATGTCCTATTAGGGCATCTTAATGGGATGAAATACTTCAAAGTACTTACATATCATATTTAATCAAAATTGATATAATTGATTTAACAATAATTTATACATGATATTTAGTGATTATACAATCAAATATAAAGTTTCAAAGTAGGAAAACATTCACATTTAACAAACAAAATATATAGAATATTGATTTTGATACATAAAAGTACAGAGTATAATTTTTTATGTACATGTATTTGTAATTTTTACACAATGTTTAATTTTTTAACTATGTATGTACATATATGTCATTTCAAAATAATGTTTAAAAAATTTGGCTATGCCATCTCAAGAACATCTGAAACTTGTGCCTAGAATGTAGTAGGTCTTCACACCATCTGATATCAAAATGATACAAGCAATATCAATGAAATCATCAAAACATACACATTTTAATTTATATAAAACTAGCTATATGTACGCAACTCAAGTACTTGTATTTAAAAGTATTCCACACATGTGTGCAGGTTTAATATGCATCATCTCCTTTTTGTTTCAAAGTATGAGATCAATGTGATGATGGCTTAAGGATACAAAAATGGATATAAATCAATTTTAACTATTAATGTACAAGCAATATCAATACATAATCAAAACATGTATTTAAATATAATTTAACTAATAATTACCTATTTTTACCTGTATACACCTAAAAATGGTCTGGAGAATCCAATTAATTAAATACGAATTATTTGATTAATTATCCTAAATTCCTTTACTGTTTAAATAAATAGAAACATTTATTTATATAGTTCACGTTCACATTCTTCTAAATTTTTTCTATTATCTCATCTTAATTAAATAAAAAAAATTAAATACTTTGTTTGATTTAATTATCAAATCCCTATATTATTCTACCACATCGATCTTAAATTAATTAAATAAAGATCAAATGTTTTATTGATTAATTTCCATATTCTTCTATTTAATTTAATAAACAAATCCTATAGTTTGTTTTATTAAATTATTTATCTCCCTTTTCCTAATTTAAATAAATCAAAAATATTTGAATTAAGGCATAAGGAATAGTCCATCTATATTTCCTCAAAAATGAATTAGATATCCTATGTCTAATTTATGTCAAATTCATATCTAAATTAATTGATTGAAACTTCAGGGGAAGTTTTGGAGACAAATTGGAGATAAAATTCCAAATTCTTCTCTCAATCCTCCTCCATTAATCTTTCCTCTTCGCTTGTCTGGTGTTCTCATGGGTAGAGATAATCTCCATTTTTCTCTCAATCTCCTCCATCTCTCACCATTCAATCCTCCAAATTGAATCCAAGCCTCTCAATGTCTTCCCTATTCATTTCTACAGCCAGGAAATCTATAAATAAAACCTCATTCAACCAAGAAAGGATCCAGATAATCTATTTTTTGCACTCTTACTCTATAGGAATTCAAGCATCAAGCATCAAGCATCCATCAATCAAGCTTTCACAATCATGGCTGCCTCTTGTAGCTGCAATTATCTATTTCATGTCAATTTATGCTAGTTTAGATTATTTATCATCTAGTATTGTCATTTAGCTCCATATCATTACATTAGCATCTTTCTCGTTCTTCAGATAGTCATTTTAATAGTCAAATTTTCTTGCACAATCTGAAAGCAATAACAATTTAATAAATCTTTGGAGATAGAGAGAAATATGACGCTTTCAATAGATTATTGTTTTGAATTTATTCAGTTAACTTGTCTATTGATATAATGTCATATTAAGAAGTGTCTTTTGTGATTTTCATTTTATTCACACTTATAGTTTGGTGCCCACTGTGGGGCATTAACCCCAATTTTATCATTTTTTTTCTGAAAGTGATGTGCAGATTTCCGGCGAGTTTTATTTCAGCACTTTCATAAAATACTATAGCGCATCGGTGGCAAACTATAGCGCTTTCGTGCTCTGTTTTGGCACTTCCGTGTTACTACAGCGCTTGCGTTCAAAATTTTAGCGCTTCCATGGCCTGTTTCGGTGCTTCGATGATTTAGCGCTTCCGTGGAAAATTCCAGCACTTCAGTGTTCTGCTTCAGCGCTTTTGCTTTCAATGCTTCAGGTAAAAGTTACAGCACTTTTGTTGACTATTCCAGCACTTTTGTAAAAACAGTCTAGATCCGACGTGACCGTGGCCAAATTTTGTTTTTTTCACAGTTAGATTAAAATTTATCAATCCTAGGATAGTCACTTCCAGTTTTCTAAAAATTATCAATCCTAGGATAGTCACTTCTGGTTTTCTTAAAAGAAAATTTATCAATCCTAGGATAGTCACTTTCTATTTTTCTTAAAGCAAATCTATCAATCCTAGGATAGTCATCACATTTTTACAGTAGAATTTAAAAAGAACATCATGATTTATGTGAAGCAACAATTTCACAAAGATTAGAAAATTTCTTTCTGGACTTAAAAACAGAACAACTTATATGTTGTGTTTGTGGTGATTAGGCTTATGCTCTACCCTTAACTGGGTGATCAAAGTGCCAGAGTCATTTTTACTTCATGTTATTTACGCTTTTTTATATCCTTTAGAAGGCCTTCCGTAGTGGGAAAAAGTACTCACCCTACGGGAACGACCTAAGTGGGAATGCCTAAAGCCAAGGATTCCAACCCACTATAATAAAAATGCAAGTTGTTGATGAAAGTCCAACTTGACAGTAGTGAGCAAGATAACCATCCCCAAAATCTTTGTTCTAAAGATTGGGAGGTCTCCTGAGGGATTTTATCAATTGTCGCACTGCACGGAATCCCTATCTACGAACCATAGAGTAGTATCTCACCGAGTCAGTATCCATACATTGTCATACTCACAGTGCAAGGGGAGGGAAGAATCTGCCCCCAAGACACTCACCATATAATTGCTAAGGACCATTTGCTCAGAGGACGAGAAATCCAACTCTAACTATGCACCTGGAAATGACAAAAACACGGGCACCCTCTAGGGGGTGACATGGCTTTGGGCGTCAACACAATTCAAGATGTGGGCTATGAGTATAATGATGACCTATTTGTCCTTAAGTGTGGGTTTGTCTGATTTGTGTACAATTGTCAAAGCAACCCGTCAAAATCAATAAAGACCATTCGTGGTTTTTGAAAATACACGATCTATTCAATTTAAAACATTTATTCAAAATTGTTTGCCGTGTTTTCACAAATTCATTTAAATCAGATTAAAGATCATCCTGAAAACATCAAGTCATAACAAATCAGAAAATCCATGCTTTGAAAGTGGAAGTCCACCACATTTCTCAAGAGAAAAATCAAAATCACAAAACCCAAGAAACCTTACGGTTATCAAGATAGCCTAAGGAGAAATCATTTTCTATATCAGAATCGTAAGATATTTTTACAACATAGAACTTTCATCCACAGATATCATGATTTTGCTAGGGGTCACACTTCAGATTACACAGTAGAACCAATATATTCACGAGCCTTCTTCCAGAGAAGAGATCTCACACAATACCACAACCATAGTCAATGGATTCTTCATTCTTATTTTTCGCAACCCCTGATATAGTATGCCACAAGGCCAGATCAAATTTTACAATAAAGAGTCTTAAAAGTCTTATTTTTTTAACATTCTAGAAAACCTATTTCAGCACTTTGGGTCACTATTCTAGCGCTTTCATAAAACAGCATTTTCGGGCACTATTTTAGCGCTTACATTCTTTATTTTAGCTCTTCTGTCAAAACAGTACTTTCATCATCTTTTTCAACGCTTTCGAGCGCTGTTTTGACACTTATGTCAAGATAGTGCTTTCATCACTTTTTCCAACGCCTTCGGGCACTGTTTCGGTGCTTCTGTCAAGATAGTGCTTTCATCACTTTTTCTAGCATCTTTGGGCACTTTTTTAGCGCTTATGTCATCTATTTCAGCGCTTTAGAACTCTGTTCTAGCGTTTCTGTGAAATAGCACCTCTTTACTCTATTTTAGCACTTTCAAAACAGGGAGTTCAAAAATCTTACCATTCGGTTTGTCTATCATTTATCCACAATTTTTACTAGAACACAAGTTTCTTTTCATCAGGATCACTATCTAAAAAATCGAAATCAGAAAGGTCTATACAAATTTCCAACCTTATCAACTGAAACAAGATCTTGCAAATGACAAGTGTCAAAATCAAAATACACAATCAATTACGACACTAAATTTTCATTATCAGGATACTATCATCCTTCATCATGAAACCAAGTATAGTAATCAAATTTTTAGCTTTGTTTTATCAATAAGATCATTCATCTTATTCAACTTTGTTAAACTTTCAATTGACACTATCTAGCATTGAAGATCAACATTTCAGAAGCAAGGGCGAAAATTTGTATGCCAATCTTCACTAGGTACCAAAAACAGTGACTCTTAGAACAAGAACTTAAAGCATCACAAGAAATGGCAAAAGAAAATCCTTGGAACAATCTGAACCAAAGTGATAAAAATGAGATAACCCTAGAGGATATTCAAATAGCTCAACAAGATCTCAAGTTCCATAATTTTATGGAAAAGATTTTGGAACAAGACATGGAAAAATATCTTTTGATGTTAGCTGAATCAAGGGCTAAACTTCCAAAGGACTTCGATGTAAACCGTCTAAAAGAAACAACTGGAACAAATGAGACTGAGATACTACAACCTACATAAACAATAGATCCAGTTGTTGCTTTAACATCACAGATGCAAATGTTACAGAAATAGATACAAGATATGACGAAAGGGACTACCAAAATATATGCGATATAGGACATTTGTCCTTATCTTTTCGACATAGCGGTCGGCTTGATACCTTTTCCTAGACACTATGAGATCCCAAAATATGATAAGTATAATCGAATAACAGATCCAATAGATCATATCAAGGAATTCAAAACAATGAGCCTTGAGTTTTCCCAAGAGGAAACTTACTTAATGAGACTATTCCCAAGGAGTTTGGGAGGATCATGCATGGAGTGATTTTCGAAATTAAAACCAGGTATCATAATTTTTGAGGAACTCGTCAATAGATTTATCTCCCAATACTCCTTTAACATCCAACACGATGTTGCAATAAAGGATCTTTACAATCTAAAGAAAAACACCCATATTTGTGGGACTCATTCAAGTGGGATAACCCTAGCTAAGAAACTCCTTTGTTTGGGGTATTATTGGCCCTGCATGGAAAAAAAATCTTATCAGTATGTCAAGAAATGTCAAAAGTGTTAGGTTCACAACAATCTAATTCATGCACCAGCTCAAGAACTACATTCGCTAACAACAACGTGGCCTTTCTGTCAATGGGGACTGGATCTGGTGGGAAAAATACATCCTTCTTCATCTAATGGACACAAGTTCATTATCACAACTACAGAATATTTCACAAAGTGGATAGAGGTAGTACCTCTTACAACCATTATCGGGAAGCAAATTTCCTCATTCATCTTGAACTACATCATCTGTCACTATGGAATCCCTCGATCCATTATCATTGATAATGGACGACCTTTCAAGAATCAAGATGTACAAGAACTATGTGAAAAGTTCCACATCCAACATCAGTTTTCAACACCGTAATACCCTCAAGGAAATGGCCAAGCAGAGGCCTGAAACAAGATGATTCTCAAAATCCTAAAGAAGACGGTTAATGATGTTGGACAGGATTGGCATGTTCAAATCAATCCTGCACTATGGGTCTATCAAACAAGTATCAGAACACCAATAGGAGCTACACCATATGCCTTGGTATATGGATCAGAAGCCATATTACCTATAGAAGTAGAGATTTCATCCCTTCGTGTATCACTTAGGGGAATCATATCAGACGAGGATTATAGGGTATCTAGGTTGCAGGAATTGGAGTTGCTAGATGACCGTCGTCAACAAACTGTTAATCATCTAACAGCTTATCAACAGAGAATGTCACGGAGTTACAACCATAGAGTAAAGCCGTGGGTTTTTCACATTGGTGATTTGGTGCTAAAAGAGAACCCTAGGAATCAACAGGACAGAGAGAAGAAAGGGAAATTTGAGTCTAACTGGTTAGGTCCTTTTGCTGTCATATCAGTGTATGGATCAGGGGCATATCAGCTATCAACGTCAGAAGGCGATTTGTTTGATGAACCAATCAACAATATTCATCTAAGAAATTTCTATACATAAATCTCCTAATGCACAGGTTAAGACTTGTTGAAAAGGGTTTCCTTGGTGAAAACCTGGCAAATAGGCGTCTTGGAAACAAAAAATACAAAAAAAAAATAGAAATACAAAAGAAAAAAGAAAAAAAATAGAAAAATATCAAAAACACAGAGTGTAATCAAAACATATTGGTGAAAACCTGGAAAGGGGCATCATATGTGATTTAAGATCAACTTTCCCATCTATTTTATTTTTTTGAATAGATCAGGATCATTAGTCTGGCAGTCAATATCAATTCATATCAGGATCATTTAGTCTGGCAGTCAATATCAGTTCATATCATATCATTTAGTCTAGCCATCATTGCATCCATTATCAAAATTATTTCACAAGGTCAATTATCACTCCATAGTTTGGGGGAAACATCTGGATATCACTAGGAGCAACAAAAACATCGATTTCACCAATATGGGCAAACAATGGAATGACAAGCACAACAAAAAAAATGATCAAATTGGAACATCAATCACCATAAAAAATGCATCAAACATTCATATCATATCAGTCAAAAATCAATCAAAAATCAAAAAAAAAAATGTCAAAAATCAGAAAAATCCAAAAACAAGTTGAAAGTTTAGTCTAAAAAAGCAAAATCATAAACATGAGTTTGTGTCAGTCAAACTACATGGTCTCTACATCTGTAACATAGGCAAGGCTAATCTTTGATCAGCCCTCGAGACCCCTAGGATAAGTAAGTAGGTTAGGTCTTTGGTCAAAATCTCAAAAATCACAAAACATCACAAAATCAGGATGGATGATCTAAAATCTGACTAAATGAATGAAACACTCAAGGTAAAAGATGGATAAAAGGCCTTATTTTTTAGTATCATTTCTTTGGAGTTACTCAATGATGTATTGCACTAGAGAAACAAGGAAAAAGAATGATATTTTTATTGTTTGTTGTCTGTAAGTTAATCATATAAATGTGTGATTTGTCGGGGGATGTGCTATGCAAATGTATCACCGATGACATTCAAAATTCACACACTCAAATGATTATCTCTTCTTGTTTATGCAATGAATGATCAGGTCATCTTGGTTCAATTATACCTAGATGCTTGCGTTCGATTGCAATATCAAATATCATGAAAGAAATACTCAGGTCGTCATTGGTCTAACACAACCATTGACACTTGTACTAACTTTCAACATCCAATAAAAGATCTATGATGATACCAAGAACAAAAATACTGTTAAAATGACATCATTTTGCATATAGTTGCATGTTAAAATTAGATTGCATTCATCATAATTCATTATCTACAGAGTATTTGTTGCATAAAGGGTTCCAATCAATGATTATCTAATCTACATATAAGACTGAGTATACTTGGCATAAATCCAAAAATCATCAAAAACATGTGGCAGTCTCATCTCATCATTTAGTTTCATCATTTCATCATACATCAAAACTATCATAAGTACATCATGTTCATTTTATCATAAAAACATTCATTACATTGTCATTCATCAACATCACATGCATACATCATTCATCATTCATACATTTCATCACATATTAAAATAAATACAAGTCATGTCATTATTATCATTACATCCATCCATTATCATTCATCATAAATCATTTTTTTATCATTATCGCATTTAAAATAAAAAAAGCATTTATCCATTCATCCATACATTTACGTCACATCATAAATCCATGTATCATTTAGTCTACAAAATGAATTGTATAAAAATAAAAGCATTTATTATTACATCATCACATTTGAAATAAAATCATCACATATTGCACAAATAATCATACCATAAATGCATCCATCAAATAAAAATCATAAACCATCATAAGATCAAATCAAGTGCATCACATATATCATCAAGTGTCAAGTATACAATGAAGTTTGATGTAAAGATACAACATCAAAAATGAGATACATCGTAGTATACATCATGTCTCGAAAAGAAGTCTCAAAATCACAATAGCATCTACGATCTGCTACTACCAGACTGTGTGGGCCCAACAGGACCAGTGCCACCACCACCGGAAGTACCAAGATCTCTGGGATCTTTGCATGGAGGTTGTGTCACCCCCTCACTCACTGTCCATGTGTGCGTCCGCCCAGATATCGATGGTGCATAACTGACTCTATGCTCAGTAGGAACTGCATCATGATATCTGCCTCTATAAAACTCAGCCTCTCAGTCAACCCGCAGAATCTCTCTCATGTAATCCTCCACTGAGGTACCATCAGCCACTCTCTGGAGGGTCTCCACTATCTCATGTGCCCTCTCGGCTATCTGTCGAACACTATCTCACTCAGTTGTCAAAGTGGCCACCTACGTCTGTACAGCTGCCAACTATCCCTGAATCTGCGCTAATGCCTGAGCATGAGCCTGTGCCTAAGCCTGCATCTGTGTCTGGGTCTGAACAAGCAAACCCTGAGCCTGTATCAACTGCCCATGCAGTGTTTGACCCTGTGTCTGCAGGCCTGCAATCTATCTCTGATGGTCTATAAGTGGCACTGTCACTGCTCACCTCTTGCGAGGCCTACTAGATGATGGACCATTGATGGCTTACCCTACCCCTCTATCCCCTCCACTGCCACCATCACTATCATCACTACTACTATCATGACTGCCACTCTCCATACTCCTGCCTGCCAAAGTACCACCCTCACTCCCTACATAACCCTCTGCCACATCCTCCTCTACTGGTAGCGGTGTTGGCTCATCTAGAATGGTAATGTGAGGATGTGGAACCAAAGCTAGGAATGTAGTGTACTCCTCTGTAATTGTTGCCTCTGCAATATCTCTCCGCATATCCCAAGGTGACGGCTGCAGTGCCCTGTATCCCTCTACTATAGCATCATACGATAGACACAGTCCCCAGTCAAGAATATCCATCCACCACCTAGCATAGTGAGCTACCCCTTGTGGCATACACTAAACAATTTCATACTGTTTGTACATGCGACGAAGAAAAAATCTCTCTAAATACAAAAGGTGTCTGACTGATCAGATACATGGAATCATAGAGATATCCCAATACTGCATCATCCTTGTCCCACTGCTCACAGTCAAGGTATGGACGCTAGGGTAATAGTCTCTCTATCATCAAACACCTGCCTCTAATGCTCTAACTTTCCCATCTGGGCCTGTGTGAGTCGACCTCTATATCTGAAAATGTAGGGTTTGTCTGCTGGTCTATCTACCACTAGAAATGGTCGAGCAATAGAGAAGTGCTCCCATGCCCATACCTGTAACAAGATCATCCCTGCTGATAGGCTGTGTGCCCCTAGGTACACAACTTAGTGAAGATCATGATAGAGATGTGCCAGCATACACATCCCCCATGCATATCTCGTGCCATGTACCATCATGCTCTCTTAGGTCCTACCCCAACCGATGAGGAATCCCTTTAACCTGTAATCAGGGCAAAGGAAACTTCCAATAAATCCAGCAAGCACTGCTGGTAGTGTCGCATAGGAATCAGTGATCCTCCTCCATCAGACACTCGAACCCTCAATATCCTGATCCTGGAACACTCTACGAAGAGCATCTCTACCACCGACTCCATGAGAATCATATACTACAATCTCCCTCATGAACGGAATGCGCAAAATCTGCCACACATCTTAGGGTGTGACCATCATCTCACCAGTAGGTAAGTGAAAGGTATTGTGATCAGTGTGCCACCTCTCAGCCAAAGCAGTCAACAAACCTCGATTAATCCTAATCTAGGGCATATCAAGCAAGTTTGTCAAGTCGTAATGACCTATAACCTGAATCTCATCTGGAGTAAGGTGAGGAATCAAGTTTGTGGTCCAAGGAAACCTCTCTCGCATCTGGAGAGTACCCAGATGCTCCTATCATCATAATGAAACATTCAAAATCAGTGAACTATGTATGGAAATCAAAAGTCATTCTACTATCAAGTCTATTCCAAAAACAATTGGTATGAATTTTCGATCAAAATTCATGGGCGAACATCAACAAACCTCACCTATCATGAGGTTTATCAAAACATTTTCTAGATCTCGCCTATCATGAGATTTATCAGATAATGAATCATTTCCTCGCCTATCATGAGGATCATCACAAATAGGATTTCTTCTCGCCTATCATGAGAGTAAGTCTTATTTAAATCATCCAAATCCAACATCAAGAATTTGGATTATCAATCATACCAATTCGAAGAATGGACATGATCAGAATGGACGAAATCAAGGTTACCTAAGTCAAAATCTTCAATTCTGACATGAAAGCGCTAAATCAGGCACCAGAAGCGCTAACTCACAAAAGCACTACTTTATCAATCAAAAACGCTAAATCAAGCACCAAAAGCATTAAATCTCAAAAGCGCTACTTCATCACTCTGATGCGCTATAACAGGCATCCGAAACACTATTCTAATCTAAGCATTGTTTTAACACATCAAAGCGCTAAAACAGCCCATCAAAGCATCACTTTACCAGAAGCGCTAGAATAGACCATGAAAGCACTACTCGACCAAATCAAAGCGCTAGATTTCTCTAAGCACTAAAATCCGGCATCTAAGCGATAATTCTAACTACCTAAGCGCTACATCATGGAAGGGCTATATTATCCTATGGAAGCGCTAGAGAAAATAAAACAAGCACTAAATATTGAAGTGCTAATCTAGCTAACCTAAGCGCTTCACAGGAGTGAAAGCGCTACAGCGTGGCTTGAAAGCACTAAAACATGAAAAATACACTACAAAGCTAAAAATTCATAAAAAACAAAATTTCACGAAAAATGAAGAGGCAACGGGGTACATACTGGAGGTCCATACGCACTAGAAACGGTGGCATCGAACGCGCTTGAAACGGTGAGTGTGGTAAGGGATTGGCATCCTACTCCTGCTGGCTGAAATGTCTCTATCACTAGGAGTTTGAAAGTCAAAAGGTTCAAATGACTTTGAAAATAACCTTTTGGACTATATATAACTTTTCAAAAGGAATTTTTGAGGGGTTTTTATCATATTTTTGATTAATTTTGTTCATGGAATTAATTGAAATTGATCTGCGATCTATATTTCTTCATCATTTTGTCAGGAGATAAATTATTCCATCATTACATCATCATCAGAAAATCATAAAATTTTGAAAATTCTTAAAATCATCACATCATTAATTTATCTCCCGAGGGGGCATATTATCAACAATCATCTGAAAATAAATATCTGGGGCATGTTTGGGGCACAGTGAATTATTTTCGATCCTAGCAGTAGCAGCAAAAATTTTTTCGAAGCAACATGTAAACACATCACTTCAAAGAAGGGCAAAATGTATACACCTAAAAATGGTCTGGAGAATCCGATTAATTAAATACAAATTATTTGATTAATTATCCTAAATTCCTCTGTTGTTTAAATAAATAGAAATATTTATTTATATAGTTCACATTCAATTCTTCTAAATTTTTTCTATTATCTCGTCTTAATTAAATAAACAAAATTAAATACTTTGTTTGATTTAATTATTAAATCTCTATTTTATTCTATCACATCAATCTCAAATTAATTAAATAAAGATCAAACGATTTATTGATTAATTGCCATATTCCTCTGTTTAATTTAATAAACATATCCTATAGTTTGTTTTATTAAATTATTTATCTCTCTTTCCTAATTTAAATAAATCAAAAATATTTGAATTAGAGCATAAGGAATATTCCAATCTATATTTCCTCAAAAATGAATTAGATATCTTATGTCTAATTTATGTCAAAATCATGTCTAAATTAATTGATTGAAACTTCACAAGAAGTTTTGGAGACAAATTGGAGACAAATTCCAAATTTATCTCTCAATCCTCCTCCATCAATCTTTCCTCTTCTCTTGCCTAGTGTTTTCATGGGTAGAGATAATCTCTATTTTTCTCTCAATCTCCTCCATCTCTCACAATTCAATTCTCTAGATTGAATCCAAACCTTTCAATATCATCCCTGTGCATTTCTACAGCCAAGAAATCTATAAATAAAGCCTCATCAAACCAAGAAAAGGATCGAGATAATCTATTTTGTGCACTCTTACTTTTCAGGAATTCACACATCAAGCATCCAAGCATCAAGCATCCAACAATCAAGTTTTCAACCATGGTTGCCTCCTGTAGCTACAATTATCTGTTTCATGTCAATATATGCTAGTTTACATTGTTTATCATCTAGTATTGCATTAGTATTTTTCTCGTTCTTCAGATAGTCATTTTAATAGTCTTATTTGTTTAAACAATCTGAGAGCAATCGGGATTTAATAAATCTTTGGAGATAGAGAGCAATATGACACTTTCAATACATTATTTTTTTGAATTGATTCATTTAACTTGTCTATTGATATAATGTCGTATTAAGAAGTGTATTTTGTGCTTATTCACTTATTCACACTTACAATAATATTTTTTTCATCCATTTCCCGTTACGAATGCTACTAGCATATATATATTATTTTAATAATATATATAAAATATGCCAAAAGATATCCTTCTTGAGGCGACTATTGTAATTTTATGTGAGAAAATTTATTAAAAATAGACACCTCGAAAAAGATATCTCTCGGTGTATTTTATTTATATTATTCAAATAATATATATATACTAGTTAATCTACACTTATGAGCTTGTTTATTTTCCCTCAGGATCTCATACATATTCTTGGATTATATGTTAAATGGAGATAGGGCAGTAAGAGAAAATGACACAAACGTAGAAATTTTAAATGCTTGTTGGAACTCATGTTTTATTAAGAAAAACTATAAAATATTAATTATTAAGCATTCAAGAGCCTCACAAGACAGAAGTAGTTAGAGCATTCACAAATTGGTTTATGAATAAGAAAATACAAGTTTTTTATTGTATATTTGTAGATTCTACAAAGATATGCTTGTGCGTAATTCCACTGTCTATCTACGTGGAAATATATGTACAATGATACCATCATATATACAAAAGACGTTCTTTCTTACTTTGAGATTGAGAGCGAGCAGTCCAATAACAAGGGAGAAGCCAAATGCATAAAATAATCCAACACCCAATCCCCACCACTCCATCTCCACGCCGGAATCCTCTTTTTCACTCCTCTTCCCATCATCTCCATTATAAGAAGAACGGTTGCAGGCTCTGTTGGTCAAGGAAGAAGAGCAATTGCAAAATATGTTAGTGAAAGGAATTCCAGAAAGATTTGCATTGCCTGCGAAGGATGACTCGTCAAAAGTCAAGAACTGCCCTCCGTAAGGCACTTTTCCCTCAAGCGTGTTGTATGAGACATTAAAAACCTCCAAATAAGTGAGAGATTGGAGTTCCATCGGAATTTTTCCATTCAGTTTATTGAGTGAAAGATCAAGAGACTCTTAACTGTTCCATTCCTCCCAATGTCTCGGGAATTTCTCCAGAAAGAAGATTTCTTGATAGATTAAGGCCTATCAAACCTCGAAGAGACCCCATTTCTGGAGGAATGTTTCCCCATAGATTGTTTCTTGACAGATCCATAAATTTTAAATTATTTTGAACAATCTTATAAGAAAGTTGCATGCCTTTTGTAGAAATTATTACGTGAACATTATAGTAAACATAAGCTAGATAGGCAAGCTTCTCTGGACTGCTCTGTGATGCGTTGACCATTGCTGACAAGCTTTCAAGACCCGTTGGAATAAACCCTGAAAGATTGTTTTGAGAAAGGTCTAGAATTTGAAGTTTTTGGAGACCAATTATTTGCTTCGGAATAATACCTTCAAATTTATTGGACTTCAAAAACAAAATCTGTAGATTTGATAAGTTTCCAATCCACTCTGGAATGTTTCCTTCTATATTGTTATGTCCTATATCAAGAACATTAAGAAAGCTGCAATTTGCTAAAGACGATGCAATAGCCCCTTGAAAAAGATTACCATTCAGATTTAGTGTCTGGAGCTTTCTGGCATTTTGGAATCCTGGCATGTGACCTTGTAGAAGATTGCTACCCAAATTCAGAACCCTTAGCCCCGAACAGTTTGCTGCTAAATTAGGAGATACAAAACCGCTGAGCATGTTCTTTGACAAGTCTAGAACTTCCACATAGTTGGCGCAAATAAAATTTGGAATCTCTCCACTAATTTTATTCCTTGACAGAGAGACAAATATTACTCTATGGAGATAGTCACCAATATCAGAAGGAATTGATGTAAACTGGTTATGTGACATGTACAACAGTCTAATACCAGATGGTGGCGGCAGGGGAAGCGCACCTTGTAAATTGTTTCTGTGCAGATCCAAATAGAGAAGATTCTTGGATGTCAGTCTTGATGGCAACAAACCAGTCTTGATGGCAACAAACATGGGTCAATGACTTTGACTCGTAAAACAACACATTGAATTCTAATAGCAATATCGTAACCTTTCATTGTTTACTATTTATTATTTTATTTTTGTTATACAAGTCTTTCAGATTTTGATGATTAAGTTATATGAGTCAAATAAAAGACTTGACTGCTAAGGATTTAATTTAACCATGTATTAATATAGAATAAAAAGGTTAAAATTATAAATTATAAAAAAATAATTAAATAATTATATTAATTAAATATTTATCAAAATAAATTATAATTGAACATAGTAATATTGATATAAATTTTTAGTTTATGTTAGTCAATGATTATTTATAAAAATATATGTAAACTAATAAGTTGGAATTGTTCAATTGAACCTATATATTTGTAATGGTGAAAATCGTATTTTCTTACTTATTTATTTTCACTTTACTTGATTGTCTTAAATATTCTAATTATCCAATTATTATTATTTTACCCTAGAATTTTATGTAAAAAGGATTTTATTCTCTTTGAATCATAAAGAATAGTGAAGAATTTTTTTAATTAAAAATACTAATCATTTTAAAGTGATAAACTATCTATATGCATTATCCTAAGAGTAGATTTAATCAATTTGCAAACATAAATAAATTTTCAACCTAGGATATAGAGTTGAGACTAATAATCAATTAGTAAATGTGATAATAAATTAACATAATTTTAAGTACATGGAATGAATGTAATTAGCTCTAGATCCAATATCATTTTCACCATGATAGATGGCATAAAGTGATTCATCGCTATGTGTTAAAGATAACTATTTTCAAACCAAAAATTTAATGTTCCAAGCTCTGAGTCAAATTAGTGTTGTGAAATTGTCATAGGTCAAAATTGAACCACATAATCAATCCCTTTATACAAAATCAACTTTCTTCATGTATGTTATGTGATCTTAAAATAGCTTGCATTGATATCCAAACCTCAAATGAAGAGATTGACAGTTTTTATGAATGTCTTTGACGTGCTTGCTATATAGGGTGTATTCACCCTTGGTCAAACTATTAGATGGGTTAATTCAACATATTAATAAGAATTAATGAAGACATGCTAGCAATCATTCAATATGTCTAGCCATTGTAATTGTTGATGGAATATTTTAATATTTCACTAGATAATTCCTTAGAAAGCCTTAGATCCCAAATATATCCTAGATATTTTTAGTGTGAATAATTAATCTATTCACTATACTTAAGTTTTCTTCAGTTCATGAGGTTAGACAACTTCTTATCTAACTGAATGTGCAACCTTTTAGACCTCTAGAGGTTACCAAGTTATTTGGTTAACCTCATGCACACACCTTTTGAGGTTGGCAGACTTTCCATCTCACCTCAAAGGTCACTCAACACTTGGCACAGAAGGTTGATGACTTGGTCATATAGAGGTTGTTGGTTTGCACACTCCAGATGTTCCTAAGGTTGACACCTATAGGACACTTATCTACTCATTTCTGCTAAATTATGGGGCACTTGTAAATCCACCTCATAGGAGGATTGCCTCATCCTTACCAATATATGCTAGGCTTTTTACTCAATATAATTTGGATCATCTAAATACAATCTTTGCATTGTTCATTTGTGCTTGTTTCTCATCACCATGATCTCCTAATTTCTAATAGATATGTACTCTCTAGATCATATTACATTAGGATGCCACTTTATAAGTAATTTTGTAATGCCCCGTCATGGAACCCAGAAAACGTTATGACAATCACATAAACCGCAAAAAAAAAAATTTACAAAAGATAACAGGCAACAACATTCATAAACGTTCCAAGATTCCATGACAATGCTACAATGGATAACATCAATACATTAAAAAAATATAACCATAAGTAAACCAAAGGAAACTCATGCTCAAATATAATAATAATAAGAGTTATGTACAACATTTGAGAGTATATCAAATCTTTGATTGAAACAATATAAATACAAGGCAATCCATACACATAAAAAGTGCGATACAAAGAAGAATGAGATAAGGAGAAGAATGACGTCCACGCCGCGAATTTTCCAAAGGAACTCAACTCCATAATCTGATGCACTATCTGGATCCAGCCAAGAAAACCCTATCATAACAAATTATCTGATGGGAACCCAATGGAGTAGTGGCACGTTCCTCCCAACCATCTGGTGCTCGAAATCCCAACCCCCGTGCTAGGAGATAGAATGAATCCTCATGTCATACAAAATTCTCAAGACGACAACATAGAAATAGGGTTGACTCACAAGACGACTCAAGAACCAGATAATAAAGACAATACTGGAATAATAAATCTGCATAACATAACTCCATAAAGAAATCACTACATAAAACTCCATATACGACTCACAACAAAGAGTTCACAAGGAGCACTAGGATAAGGATGTCATCACACGTACCGAATAAGTTACCCTGGATAGCCTTCCTAGGTTACCGGCCCTCTATGAGTTACCCTGGCAACCTCTAACAACTCCCAGCCCTTATACGTATAGTGTGGTCTCGAAGCACTTCTCAAGAAGATGAAGTGTTCGATTTTCCATTCCAGGCCTTCTCAAGATGCTTTAACCTAAGTGAGCATTATAAGCCAAGTTGAGGTATATATTATCTTGCAATGGTTATTACACTACCCAAACCCCTACAGTAAATTTTAGTTATCACTTATTTATAAACTTTCGTTAGGTTACCCTTGCAACCTCTTCCAGGTCCGGCCCCTAACATAAGCCACTCTTCCTAAGGTTCAACACCACAAAATAAATAACAACAAGGACACCTTAAACGTGAAACAAGTATATAAGACCCAAAAATCAACAAGCCAGTGAGTAACCATAAGGATATGGCGTGTGTGGTTCATGTTTACATGTACAAAACTTCAAAATAAGTTTACTGAGGATAATAATAAAACAACATAACTCATTAATTATAGAAGAGACTTCAGAGACCTTAGGGTAACAAAATTTATAACCATCAACCAAGCATTAATACCTCTAATCAAGTTCATCAATGAAACAAAACTTCCAATTCATTAATAAGATCATTAATAACCCATCCTAAAAGCATAAGAGTTATAACGAGAGAATAACCCTACCAAAATAAACTTTTATAACTGAATATCTACACTTAAACAGAAGAAACTAACATGACTCATTAAACTAATATCAAGACACAAAGTTTTTAATACAATATTACATTATAACAATAACAAATTTATCATACAATTTTAATAGACAATTTATGTCCCACTTATTTTATCCATTTATTCTAAATCTTAAAATACAATACTACAATACGAATAATAAAACAACGGAATGTTTCCCTTATTCACTACTTTGGATTATACCATTATTTAGTTTAGTTACTTTCTTTAATACAAAGCCAGAAAAAAATGAATAATTTCCAATATAATCTAAGTATCTTAGATTGGGATAAACAATAATCAAAAATAAAATAAAATAAACAAAGATAAACATCCGAATGAAAACTTATAAAGCTAGTATACACATTACTAACAAAGCATAGTACCATGCATTCATGGTTAACAACCTATAGTTTCCTAATGAAACGACAGTTCCAGTTACAAACTAAAGTTTCCATTTGAAACGGCAGTGCCATGCATTCACTGTTTAACCACTAAATTTTCCAAATAAAATTGCAGTACCATGCATCCACCGTTACAACTAAATCTTTCTACAAAGCATAAGGATTATACAACACTTGGTCAGGCATCCATACGCTGATTAAGGAAGCTATAACCGAAGGGCAACAGAATAAAACAAAGAATCAAAAGGTAAGAATATCTACAGAATATCACGACTCAATCGAGGATTTGATTGATAACCATATACTCGACCTTCACACAAAAACTGACAGGAGAAACTGATAAAATAGGTTCAAAACAAAGAAGCAAAGAACCCAAGACAATACGTCCTAACATGCTACCACCGTGAAGCTAATACCCCAGATCAGGAAAGAAGATCACGCGGGTTAAATAAAGGACAAACTGAAACAAGCACAATGATGATCTCAAGATTCTGAGATCCCCTTTATGAATATACACACGCATACAGGAAAAATATTCCAAACAACAACGATAGTAAAAACATAAATACGTTAATCAGATCCTATCCATCCAATTTGAATCAAGGAACCAATTCAGTAAGGGACAACATGTGCTTCTGACAAGGAATACATTCTTTCATGAATTCAAAAATAGGAGAGAGATGTTCATCAATATGGGCAAACAGGGAACACTCTCTGACTCAAGTTAATACGCACAAGGATAGTCTCTACGTTTAACCCCATCACACCAAAAGGATCAAATTATAGTTTCATGATAAAGAACGAATGGTGCAGGCATCAACATAGTCTTAAAATACAAAAGGATCTTTTCCAAAGTGTGACGAAGGAGATGATAAATATAAATAAAAAGATGATCACATTTCCATTAGCGAGGTTGAGAAAAGAATTGCTTGCAGTCTGCATGCATGAAAAAAATTCCACAAGCCAAAACTCGGGTTTAACCTATGACTCGAAGAGCACCGAAAAACAAAAGCAACTCAAAACAGGATAACCAAATTGAATTTCCATTTCCAGGAATAGAACTTCAAACGAGACAAAATATAATCACAGTAAAACAATAGACATAATCAAAGTTTTAACTATATTTTATTTTCAAGACATTTGATCTACAGTTTTCATTTCCAACCTCTCAACTAAACAAGTTTTCTGATGTTTTCTTTTCATTTTTTCTTTACAGGTATGAGGACAAGATTTCCACATTTAAGTCAAACAAAAAAATACAGAAAACAATATTGAACAATATGAGAAAAGAACCTGGTACCGGATCTCAAATGGATGAAGACAAACTCAACAAAAACTGCAATGTAGAACACTTATTCCCTCCATGAACAACACACCCAACTAGTACAACCCAGTAGATCCTTTTAATCAATTTGAAATTCCAAACCATTGAAGAAAAAGTCACAATCAAAACCAATTCTATCTCTCTTCTTAAATTCACGAAAAAATTTCTATTCGAAAACCTGCTGTGTTTTCCAGCATTATTGTTACCTTATAAATAAATCCACAATATTCTAGCTTCAAAATTAGGTTTTTGCATGCAATGCATGCATTTCTCAATAATACTACAATTAAACAAACATTCAACTTTCAATCAAAACTCAAGTTGAGTTTTCGAAAATTAACTTGGAATAATTAACTCAAACTTCAATTCATTGCATTTTGAAAACATGATAATCTATTATTTTACTTTAAACATTTAATGAACTAAAAATAACTTATAAAAATTAATTAAATCATTTAATTTATTTAAGAAATGCTAGTAAAACCATTGAATAATTCACATAACATAACGTAATCATGGCAAATCAATAAAGAACGAACGACAACCAACATAAGACGAACAGATGACAAGACAACCAAGCGACAATGGACACTCATTCTTTTTAGAACGAAGGCTAAGGACAGAGGAAAAGTCTATCTCCCATCGTTATTTCTATTGGGTCATGGCACGCTCAGACCTGACAAACAAGTGGAGTCGATGCCTGTACTTGCAAGTTGCGTACACTACAAGATTAGTCCAACATGAATATATATCTGAAAGCACACCATGAAGAAGAATCACGATGTAGCAGGGCACTCACTACGGAGTACTACTAAGTCATCTTCTTCACCAACTGACATAACATCTAACTAGTCATATCATGAAAATGCGCTAAACAAAGCATCGTACATATACATCATAAACATCATCAAAAGAAGGTAATCATCACATCAAATAATATAGTGTATCATCATAAGAGTTTCACAAATAGTCATATAAGTCATGACATAAAACATCACACAACATAATCTCATAGTCCAGTCAGCTACCAAATAACAACATAGCTAAAATAAACATGACGACGAAAGGGTCACTACATCCTCCCCCCCTAGGGTGAGGCTTACTCCTGAAAGCCTACAAAAAGATAGGGATACAATTCTCTCATATGCGCTGCATCCTCCCAAGTAGTTGATGCCTTGTCACTAGGGTCCCATTGAACCCTCACCTGATCAATGTCTCATCCCCTGAGGGCAAGAGTCATGCGCTGAAGAATGCCCACGGTCTCTAAAGCTAGCTGCCCATCCTCGACCTATAGAGCATTCCAATCAAGCACATGAGTAGCATCAGGATGATAAGATCTAAGCACAGATACATGAAAAACATCGTGGATGTGTGACAAACTTAGCGATAAGGCAAGTCGGTAAGCTACAGGACCAATCCTCTCAAGAATCTTGAACGGCCCAACAAAACCGGGTGCGAGCTCAGAGCCTTTTCCATATCGGATCGGACTCTTTCGTGGTCGCACATGAAGAAACACTCTATCACCAATAGTAAACTGGCGATCCACCCGATGAGCATCGACGTACTTCTTTTGTCGATCCTGTGCCGCCATAAGATGCTCTCTGATACGATCTACCTGCTGCTCCATATCTCGCAACATGTCAGGTCCAAGAAGTATCCTATCCTCAAGTCTATCCCAACTCAATGGAGTCCTAAATGGGCATCCATACAATGCCTGAAACGGAGGCATACCTATGGAGCTATGATACCCATTATTGTACACGAACTCCACCAAGTAGAGATACTCTTCCCAACACGATTGCTGATCCATAACATACATCCTTAGCATATCCTCAAGCACCTGATTAACCCTTTCAGTCTGACCATCAGTTTCTGGATGATAAGCTGAACTAAATTTCAACTATGTACCTAAGGCATGCTGAAGTGAAGTCCACAATGCTGAAGTAAAAATAGGGTCTCTATCCGAAACGATTCTACGTGGGATTCCGTGCAAATGTACAATATCTTCCATGAAGATCCTTGCCACGGAAGAGGCATTATAAGATGAATGAACCAGAGAAAAGTGAGCTACCTTAGTCAATCGGTCAACAGTTACCATAATGGCATCATGTCGACGGTAGGACAGGCAACCCAACAATGAAATCAACCGAGATGATGTCCCATTTCCACTCCGAAACAAGGTGAGGCTGCAATAAACCTGCGAGATGGTGATGCTCGGCCTTAACCCTCTGGCACTCCAGACATCTCACAACAAAGTCAGCAATATCTCGTTTCATCCCTAGCCAAAAGTACAACTGTCAAAGATTCACGTGCATCTTCTTAACACCAGGGTGAGCTGAATACGGTGCTTGATGTACCTCAGACAAAACCAAGGAATGAATTCCATCAGCGAGTGGCGCATAGATACGACCAAGATGTCGCAAAAACCCATCGGTCTCAAATGCATAACCAGAAAATTACCCTCCATAGGTCTACCTAAATCCAACTCTGCCTTCACCTCTTGACACAACCTGTCAGTAGGAAGTGCTACCACTATGAGAATCCTCAAGTCCACTGTAAGAGTCACTACAAATCTCGTGCCTACGCCGACTAAGCACATCTACAACCACATTCTCTTTCTGTTGAATATACTTGACCTCAAAGTCATATTCGCACAAGAATTCCATCCACCGTCTATGTCTAGCATTCAGATTAGGCTAAGTAAATATGTACTGCAGACTATAGTGATCGCTATGTAACACAAAATGATGCCCTAAAAGGAAATGTCACCATCGAACCAAAGCATGAACGGCAGCTGCTAACTCCAAATCATGAGTGGGATAGTTTAGTTCATGATCCTTGAGCTTGCAAGACTCATAAGCTATCACATGACCTTCCTGCATCAGGACAGCTCCTAGACCTTCCAAGGATGCATCTGCACAAACAATGAAATCCTTGGTAGGATCGGGAACAACTAATATCAGTGCACTCGTCAACTTATCCTTGAGTGTCTGAAAGGCTAACTGACAACACTCACACCAAATAAACTTCTTCCCTTTTCTCTAAAGAGAAGTGATAGGGTGAGCAATCCTAGAAAACCCCTCAACAAACCATCTGTAATATCCTGCTAAACCCATAAAACTATGAACCTCATAAACATTTGTGGGCACGGGCCACTCCATGATAGCTTGAATCTTCGAAGGTTCCACTACAATACCCTCTCCAGAGATAACATGACCAAGGTATTTCACCTCAATCTAGAAGAATTCGCACTTCGAAAGATTTGCAAACAACTGATTCTCCCTCAAACACTGTAATACCTGTCTCATATGTTCCTCATGCTCCTTGATATTTCTAGTATAGATCAATATATCATTGAGAAACACTAAGATAAACTGGTCCAGATACATACGAAAGATGCCATTCATCAAGCTCATGAAAACTGATGGTGCATTCATCAACCCGAACAGTACCACTGTGAATTCGTAGTGTCCATAACGAGTTCGGAATGCAATCTTATGTATATCTGCTTCAAAGATACCCAACTGATGGTAACCGGATTTCAAATCAATTTTAGAGAACACCTTTGCTCCCTTAACCTGATCAAACGAGTCATCGATTCTAGGCAAAGGATATCGGTTCTTGACCGTCACCTTATTCAATTGTCGATAATCAATGCATAATCTCAGTGATCCATCCTTCTTCTTCACGAAGATGACCGGTGCTCCCCACGGTGATACACTCGGTCAAATGAAACCTTTCACCAAAAGCTCCTCTAACTACAAACAAAGTTCTTCCAACTCCTGGGTGGTCATTTTGTACGGAGCGCGAGATATAGGCTCAGCTTCAGGTACAAGATCAATACGGAAGTCAATATCCCATTTGGGCGGTATGCTCAGAATGTCACTGGGGAAGATATCCGCAAATTCTCTGAGAATAGGGTGATCATCAAGAGATGTCTCTCGACTATCCCCTACCTCCAAATCACTAACCGTAGTTGCGAACAATTGGCAGCCCTGACGCAAACACCGTTTTAACTACATAGCAGAAATAATCCTCAAGGAGAAGGGTTTATGTACGCCAACTATCTTGTTCTCATTTTCGGAATCATCTAAGCAACTCACTGTCTTCTGTCGGCAATCAATCACTGCATGATGAGACTCCAACCAATCCATTCCTAGGACAATGTCGTAAGATCTAAGAGGTGTGACTCGAAGATCAACTGAAGTGAGTAACGATCCAATCCTGAGTCCACAGTCACGGACGAGGGATTCAACTGCTACCTTAGCCCCAGAAGCTAATTCTACCTACCACCTAACGCCTTGCTTAACCACCAATAGTCTGCATCGCTCAACAACAGAAGGAGATATAAAAGAATCAGGAGCACCAGAATCAAACAGAACAAAAACTCTACTACCATGTAACTGACCTGTAGACTCAACCATAGTGTTCTGGTAATCCGCCTGACGATTGTCTAGTGCAGCAAAGACTCTGTGAGAGTGTTCTAAATCACCAACTGTCGGCTCGAAGGTTGCGGGTTGCTGACCAAACCCAAAAGTACCTCCCCTCGGACACTGCCTCGCTATATAGCTCTACTGGTCGCATGTAAAGCACCTAGTGCCCCTACCAAAACCTTTTCCAAATCCTTAGCCACCTGAAGGTGCATTCGACTACTAAAAACTTTCTCTACTAACTGTCGACTGTGCACTCTAAGTAGGCTGATCTTGGTGATTAGGCTTATTACGCATCCAATTATGGTTCCTCCTGGATTGAGAACCGTTACCTGCCTGAGACTGTGATCCTCTATTCCTCTGAGAATCATTCTGCTACTATTGTCCACCCTTAAAGGGTTCCTGTTGGTTCCGAGAGGAACCACCTATTTGAGCCTAACCACCGCACAAAACAAATCGAGAAGTAGATGCACTTCCGATCAAAGTGCCAGTATGCCCTCCTAACGCCATAGACAAATTCTCCTCAACAATACGTGCTTTCTCAACATCTGTCTCCATCGTCTTCGACTCAAAGACTCTAACTCCACCACTGATTTGGGCGTTTAAGCCCTAGATAAAATGTTGAACTAGCATCACCTCATCATCTGCAATGACCGCATACTATTTGAGTTCGTAGAATATACGCTCAAACTGCTCCATTGTCATAGTCATCTGATGTAAGTCATGAAACTCATCTGCTCGGCGCTGCCTCTAGTGATCCGATAAGAAGCGCACTCTGAATCTCTCCAAAAACATCTCCCAAGACACTGACCCTATCTCCAAATGGAGCTTCTGCTCCTCCAACTGCCACCAAGTAGAGGCAAAGCCTCTGAGATGCATAATGGTGCATCTCGCTTCAGTGTTGCTACCATACGGATGCATGGCGAAACACCGTCATATATCCAGTAACCATGTTTCCGCCTCCAAACCTCCACCAGTACCATGGAACATAGGGGGTCGTGCTCTCAACAAATCCTTCATATGACCTGCAGCTAAAACATCCTGTTTTGTAGTCAAAATTGTCCTCCTGGGTGGTGTCCTATCTCTCTCCCTCTCCATTTCCTGCTCAATTCCCTATCTAGGCCTGAGATGTGCAAAAGCCTGCTCGAGTAATGGACGAAGAAGATCTCTAGCAATAGGCTGATTCATAACCACATTATCAATAGCTGGAGGACTAGGTTGTTCTCCGTGTTCACTTCCATGTGAACCTTGCAGAGGGGTATTCTAACGATCAGCCCCACAGCCACCACCACGGCCCCGTCCACAACCTCTAAAATGACCTCACCTTGGTGACATGCTCCTGGACTAGGACAAAATTGAATCTCAGTTTAACGGTAAGAAAACCAATAAACACACACAAGAATCTAACACCTAGGACAACTTAGTGGGCTCGCATGAACCAGAGCGCCCAGTGTTAGAACCTTTGCTCTGATACCAAGCTATAATGCCCCGCCGTGGAACTTGGAAAACGTTATGACAATCACATAAACTGCAAAATAATATTTTTTTTATAAAAGATAACATGCAACAACAACATTCATAAACGTTCCAGGATTCCATGACAATGCTACAATGGATAACATCAATACATTAAAAAAATATAACCATAAGTAAACCAAAGGAAACTCATGCTCAAATATAATAATAAGAGTTGTGTACAACATTTGAGAGTATATTAAATCTCTGATTGAAACACTATAAATACAAGGCAATCCATACACATAAAAAGTGCGATACAAAGAAGAATGAAATGAGGAGAAGAATGACGTCCACACCATGAATTTTCCAAAGGAACTCAACTCCATAATCTGATGCACTATCTGGATCCAGCCAAGAAAACCCTATCATAACAAACTATCTGATGGGAACCCAATGGAGTAGTGGCACATTCCTCCCAACCATCTGGTGCTCGAAATCCCAACCCCCGTGCTAGGAGATAGAACGAATCCTCATGTCATACAAAATTCTCAAGACGACAACATAGAAATAGGGTTGACTCACAAGACGACTCAAGAACCAGATAATAAAGACAATACTGGAATAATAAATCTGCATAACATAACTCCATAAAGAAATCACTACATAAAACTCCATATACGACTCACAACATAGAGTTCACAAGGTGCACTAGGATAAGGGTGTCATCACACGTACCGAATAAGTTACCCTAGGTAGCCTTCCTAGGTTACCGGCCCTCTACAGGAGTTAACCTGGCAACCTCTAACAACTCCCAGCCCTTATACGTATAGTGTGGTCTCGAAGCACTTCTCAAGAAGACGAAGTGTTCGATTTGCCATTCCAGGCCTTCTCAAGATGCTTTAACCTAACTGAGCGTTATAAGCCAAGTTGAGGTATATATTATCTTGCAATGGTTATTACGCTACCAAACCCCTACAGTAAATTTTAGTTATCACTTATTTATAAACTTTTGTTAGGTTACCCTTGCAACCTCTTCCGGGTCCGGCCCCTAACGTAAGCCACTCTTCCTAAGGTTCAACTACACAAAAAAATAACAACAAGGACACCTTAAACATGAAACAAGTATATAAGACCCAAAAATCAACAAACCAGTGAGTAACCATAAGGATATGATGTGTGTGGTTCACGTTTACACGTACAAAACTTCAAAATAAGTTTACTGAGGATAATAATAAAACAACATAACTCATTAATTATAGAAGAGACTTCAGAGACCTTAGGGTAACAAAATTTATAACCATCAACCAAGCATTAATACCTCTAATCAAGTTCATCAATGAAACAAAACTTCCAATTCATTAATAATATCATTAATAACCCATCCTAAAAGCATAAGAGTTATAACAAGAGAATAACCCTACCAAAATAAACTTTTATAACTGAATATCTACACCTAAACAAAAGAAACTAACATGACTCATTAAACTAATATCAAGACACAAATTTTTTAATACAATATTACATTATAACAATAACAAATTTATCATACAATTTTAATAGACAATTTATGTCCCACTTATTTTATCCATTTATTCTAAATCTTAAAATACAATACTACAATACGAATAATAAAACAACGGAATGTTTCCCTTATTCACTACTTTGGATTATACCATTATTTAGTTTAGTTACTTTCTTTAATACAAAGCCAGAAAAAAATGAATAATTTCCAATATAATCTAAGTATCTTAGATTGGGATAAACAATAATCAAAAATAAAATAAAATAAACAAAGATAAACATCCGAATGAAAACTTATAAAGCTAGTATACACATTAATAACAAAGCATAGTACCATGCATTCATGGTTAACAACCTATAGTTTCCTAATGAAACGACAGTTCCAGTTACAAATTAAAGTTTCCATTTGAAACGGCAGTGCCATGCATTCATTCTTTAACCACTAAAGTTTCCAAATGAAATTGCGGTACCATGCATCCACCGTTACAACTAACTTTTTCTACGAAGCATAAGGATTATACAACACTTGGTCAGGCATCCATATGCTAATTAAGGAAGCTATAACCGAAGGGCAACAGAATAAAACAAAGAATCAAAACGTAAGAATATCTACAAAATATCACGACTCAATCGAGGATTTGGTTGATAACCATATACTTGACCTTCACACAAACTCTGACAGGGGAAACTGATCAAATAGGTTCAAAACAGAGAAGCAAAGAACCCAAGACAATACGTCCTAACATGCTACCACCGTGAAGCTAATACCCCAGATCAGGAAAGAAGATCACGTGGGTTAAATAAAGGACAAACTGAAACAAGCACAATGATGATCTCAAGATTCTGAGATCCCCTTTTAGAATATACACACACATATAGGAAAACAAAGGAAAGGTCTACGCATACAAGAAAAATATTACAAACAACAACCACAGTAAAAACATAAATACGCTAATCAGATCCTATCTATCCAGTTTGAATCAAGCAACCAATTCAGTAAGGGACAACATGCGCTTCTGACAAGGAATACATTCTTTCATGAATTCACAAACAGGAGAGAGATGTTCATCAATATGGGAAAAAAGGGAACACTCTCCGGCTCAAGTTAATACTCATAAGGATAGTCTCTACATTTAACCCCATCACACCAAAAGGATCAAATTACAGTTTCATGACAAAGAACGAATGGTGCAGGCATCAACATAGTCTTCAAATACAAAAGGATCTTTTCAAAAGTGCAATGAAGGAGATGATAAATATAAATAAAAAGATGATCACATTTCCATTAGCGAGGCTGAGAAAATAATTACTTGCAGTCTGCATGCATGAAAAAAATTCCACAAGCCAAAACTCAGGTTTAACCTATGACTCGAAGAGCACCAAAAAACAAACGCAACTCAAAACAGGATAACCAAATTGAATTTCCATCTCCAAGAATAGAACTTCAAATGAGACAAAATATAATCACAGTAAAACAATAGACATAATCAATGTTTTAACTATATTTTATTTTCAAGACATTTGATCTACGGTTTTCATTTCCAACCTCTCAACTAAACAAGTTTTTTGATGTTTTCTTTTCATTTTTTTTTTGTAGGTATGAGGACAAGATTTCCACATTTAAGTCAAACAAAAAAATATAGAAAACAATATTGAACAATACGAGAAAAGAACCTGGTACCGGATCTCAAATGGATGAAGATAAACTCAACAAAAACTGCAATGTAGAACACTTATTCTCTCCACGAACAACACACCCAATTAGTACAACCCAGCAGATCCTTTTAATCAATTTGAAATTCCAAACCGTTGAAGAAAAAGTCACAATCAAAACCAATTCTATCTCTCTTCTTAAATTCACGGAAATTTTTTTGTTCGAAAACCTGTTGTGTTTTCCAGCATTATTGTTACCTTATAAATAAATCCACAATCTTCTAGCTTCAAAATTAGGTTTTCGCATGCAACACATGCATTTCTCAATAATACTATAGTTAAACAAACATTCAACTTTAAATCAAAACTCAAGTTGAGTTTTTGAAAATTAACTTGGAATAATTAACTCAAACTTCAATTCATTGCATTTTGAAAACATGATAATCTATTATTTTACTTTAAACATTTAATGAACTAAAAATAACTTATAACAATTAATTAAATCATTTAATTTATTTAAGAAATGCTACTAAAACCATTGAATAATTCACATAACATAACGTAATCATGGCAAATCAATAAAGAACGAACGACAACCAACATAAGACGAACAGACGACAAGACAACTAGTTGACAACAGACACTCATTCTTTTCAGAATGAAGGCTAAGGATAGAAGAAAATTCTATCTCCCATCTTTATTTCTATTGGGTCATGGCACGCTCAGACCTGACAAACAGGTGGAGTCGATGCCTGTACCTGCAAGTTGCATGCACTGCAAGATTAGTCCAACATGAAGATATATCTGAAAGCACACCATGAAGAAGAATCACAACGTAGCAGGGCACTCACTGTGGAGTACTGCTAAGTTGTCTTCTTCACCAACTGACGTAACATCTAACTAATCATATCATGAAAATGCGCTAAACAAAGCATCATATTAAGTTGAGTCGTTTGTGGGTAATAGGTAAGTCGTCCCTATCTATATTTCTACAATTGAGAGTCTTGTATACTTTGGCATTCATTGGGTGATGTTTATATATTTGAGATATTGAGATCTTCTTGTGCTATACAATTATATTGACTAGTGGGATATGTGTGGAAGTATGTTTACATATATGTGCATGTGTGTCAATGGGATCTAACGACACGTGTATGCATATGTATAGATGTACCACACATAAACACTTATCAATATGGTGGTAATTGTGAATGGTTATATGTGAATCGAATGTGAACATATATAATTTCAATATACATGCGTTATATGTGAATTCTATAATATGTTGAATATTGAACGCATGTATAACGAATGTTGAATGCATGTATATTGATAAATGCGTACATTCACGAATGGACATGCTCATACGGATGCATCGATATAGATGTACATACACATACTTGTACATAGAGGAATATACGTTTATACATATATATATATGCATACATTTATTATAATGTGTTTATTATATACTATATTACTTGTACTTTTATATAGATATATATATTATGTAAATATATTAAAATGATTATATATATATATATAAATACATTAAGGTGTTTAAATAAATATATGTATATAATATTATATATATTTAATAATAATATATATTTAACATATTATATATGTTAAATGAAATCGACTTACTCTTATTTATTTAAAGTCAATTTAAAAGGTTGTTTAGAAGTCAATAGAGGTCCTATGAATGAGGTCGATATTGACTATGTCAATGGAGGTCAAATTTATAGCTTATGACTATCAATGCAAACTGATTTCCATAAGGTATGAGACACAATTTAAGTCATTGCATTTAAAATTGAGTTTGTTGTTTATCATTTGGTTGACTTCGTTTACCATTTGGATTGATTGAAACCTACAGTCATAAAATGAAAGAAGACCGAGTTTGGTCGTGCCAAATATGAAGGAAAAAGGATTAAAGTTGGTGCCACCTTTGAGTTTGATTTTCTATAGATGTCTTCTCATTGTGTTAATTTGAATTATTCATATGCTAATTGAATTAGTCTTTGGATTATTTTCATGGAAACTTGAGTCGATCTGTAGGAGGTTTTGCTAAGTCTAAGCTTGTTTGATCACCACCTTATTACTGAGTTCCTTTGCATGGATCTTGATGTATTTTTACATGACTTAAATGAAGGCTTTGAGATTGCTTGGTTGCTCTATAAATAGCTTAACCATTTCATTGTGAGGGACGCATTCTTTCCCAAGAGATTATACGTCTTTTGCAGTTCATTACTTCTGAGTTATTACTAGCCATACTTATTTTATGAGTGAGATATTGAGAGTTTTATTTTTTGAGTAAGAGGTAACATTTATTATTGAGAGAAGTGAGCTATGAACAAGTGAGATAGAGTTGTTTCTGATAAGTTGATTATCAAGATAATTGTTGTGGGAGAGGCTGCATTGCTGTCTTATTTTGGATAAGCGATAACAAGCATGAGGATTCCTTATTCTTTGTTATTTTACTTTGAATGATGTGTCTTGTATGCATGGTTGAGATGTATTTTCCAATTTATGCATTAGTGAATGGATTATTTTGAAAAGGAAGTTGAATCTATTGTGTTGTTTTCATATTGTGTTTTTATGTACTCCATAGTAGTAGATGGGTGTTATCATAGGTATTATATACTAGGTATGATTGAACATGAAAAGTACATATGATACATTTAGCTAAGTCATTGATTTAACTAGGAAACCTTGTGTTTACTCCTAGGAGAGATAATCTAGTAAGGGAGGGAATTGATTACTTACTTGTAAGTAGGGTTATCCAAGTATTTAGGTTATCTTTGGAATGAAGGACTATCCATTGAGTGGAAATACCTAATAGTAGATTAATATGGTTGTAGGTTATCTGGGATGATGGACTATCCATTGAAGGAAATACCTATGTGTAGCTTAAGATAGCCTTAAGTCAAATCAACCATAAGTAGTGTATGTGATAGATGATCGTAGAACATATTCAATGAAACACTTTGGCCAAAGTAGTGTGATGACCTTTGGCTCCAATTTTAGTTCACTATGATCTAGTATTGTATGCTAGACAGATTTTGTGGGATTACAAGATCTAGTTATGTAGGACACAACACTATGCTCACTTGGTTGTCATTATCGGTTACTCTACCAATCTCATTTTCAAGGGGAAGGACCATCTATCAAATGATAGATGTGCGGGGGACTGCATTATGAGTTTGTGGTTGGCATTAAAAATTGCCTAAGTGATGCTTCTCCATAGCAAGTGACACAAGAACCAAGATTAGAAAAGAAGGATCCTGGACTGTCTTACAACTATTTGTTCTAAACCTCTTTGAGATATGTTTGTAAATGTATGTTTCTTTCTTTGAAATGAAAAGGAGTTAATTTTGTAATATGCTATCCATTTCATTTGGAAATTATCAATAAAGAAAAATAAAAAAATTATTACAATGATTTGTTACTTGTTTATTTACTTGTTTGGTGTAAAATTAGAAAATTTTACTTCATAAAAGGGTTAGTACATTACATGTGGTATCATAGCTACCAAGTTTAGCTTTGGAACCAATCAAATCGTCATTTTTCCATCCAACGTTATCTAATGTTGAGAATTATTGTGCCAGGATGGTGTGTCTCAGATTAACGGCTCAAAAGTCAGTAATCAAAAATGAGCACTACCTCATGGCCAAGAAGGAAAAAGAAGCCATCGTTAGAACCATAGAATGAACCAACTATGATAATACTATCTATTTGAGTGATACTAAAACCTTTAGTCACGCACTTTCTCAGATCAATGATGTGAAGAGGAAGATGAAGATGGAGGCTATGTACAATTACCTACCAACCATCTCACCAAAAAAGTCTGAGTCATTACCACTTTCCAAGGATATTCCTTCAAAAGAAAAGTTTACTCTGGAATCCATCTTTAGGGATCCTAGAGTTCTACCATTGGCTGAAGTAATATAGAAATTTCTTCAAGTAAAGAGTCTAAGGGATATGTACCACAGACACCGCTAGACGATAAATGGTCTCATTAATAAATGTCTACAAAATATGTAGACTATATTGTTAATGAACACCATATTGGCATTGCCTCTTGTAACTATGTATCGGATGATAAATCAAAAGGTTATTATCCTTTTTGGGATAGGTACAAGCAAATGAGAGATGAGCAGAAATATAGGGAACAACAATTGTCTCAGTCTGTAGGTTATACTCCTTTAATTTTTGTGTATGAGAGTGAATCCAAAGGATACTCTCCACTTGACTATCTAAATAGTCACTCCATGTAATTGAAAAGATATTGAAATCCTCGTGAAATGAATAAAATTATGTGTTTATCAAAAATAAGTGTATGCTTAATCTTATGTGGAATTCTTGTGTACATATGAATGTCTATTTTTATGTTTTGGCACGAGAAGCTTCTTAAAAAGGAAGCCCAATAAGGATATTGCCCAGGGAAGAGTAGCCATATGGTATTTTGAATTTATCAACTATAATTTTTATATTGAATGGATAAAAGGTGAAAATAATCCATTAGCAGATGCTTTAACCAAAGAATTAGCAGGAAGTCAAAACGGAAGATAGACTGGAAAAATCCCAGTTCCAGACACCTTAAGATTTAATTTAGATTGTCGAACAAGATGCATGGATTTAGCTACTACTCCTTTTTAAGGATATAGATCTGATCCTGAAAAAGGCATAGTAGCTAAATCCATGCATATTGTTCGACAATCTAAATTAAATCTTAAGGTGTCTGGAACTAGGATTTGTCCAGTCTATCTTTCATTTTTACTTCCTGTTGATATTAAAAGATGAAAAGAAAAAGGATATTTCCATGTCCATTTTTCTTATGCTGACATCATAATCCATCCTCACTTCAATTATGATATAGGCACTGAATATTTTGGTAGCCTTATAGACACTAGGTGTCATATTTGGGACCAAAAGTGAGATAGTCTATGCATTCTAAGCAAATGGTGACACATTGAGGTCAGATCTAGAGCAAAAGCATCCATAGGAATCTTTTTAAATCCTAGAAAGAAAAAATTAATTTTGATATAGTTGCCATTGTTAGCCAATAATAGAGATACAGATTTTTCTCTGGTTAAAACATTTGCTAATGGATTTTAGAATGCATAGACTATCTCACTTTTGATATAGGAGTTGAATATTTTAGTAGCCTTATAGACACTAGGTGTCATATTTGGGACCAAGTTGTAGTAGCCCAATTCTGAGGCATTCTTACTAAAGCCTCCGATGAACAAAAAGGCGATGATGGTTGAGTTTTTGTCAAACCTAATTTTACGTTTAGTTTAGAAGACACATATGTACAGTCTGCTTTCTACCTTCTTTTCCGAGTAAAAGGTGTAGAGCTTCAACCTAATTCTATTTATGTCATAATCGGTGGATGTTGCATATATCGATTATTAAACATTGTTTTTCCACCATCAAATTTTCCAGTTGGGGTAAGTTATCCAGAAGGAAACTCAAATATCCTTGACTTTGGCCGTCACATCAATCATGAAGGATTTGATATTGGTTTCCCTATTATTTAAAAGCTCATTACCCAAGCACAACCCAAATTCCAAGAACTTCCTACACCATCTCCTAGGTTGTGGTCTAGCGAACCCCGTGTACAAAGCCAAAGAGTTTCCAGTATCAATCTCTAAACTTTACCCCAAGAAAATTTGTTTGGACAACCTGATGCTTCTACCAATGGCAGACCTAGTCTATCAAAAAAATCATATATGGATTTTAATCTTGAAGAATACATAGGATCATCCAACCATTTCCCTTTGTACAGGAAACCTTCAATTAATCCTTATCCTTCTAGAGCTTCCTTGGCTACACTCTCTGACCTGAGAAGTAACCCTGAGTTAATGGACAGATTAGCTAGATAGGTCAGCAAAAAATTAGCTCCAACACCTAAGGAAGAGGACCAGCAAGAGAAAAAAGGAAAAGGAATTAAAATCACCAAGAAGACATAGGATCTCACATCAAAATTAGAGGATTTTTTGGCATGAATAACACCCAAGGAATTTTGATGTGGATACACCCATACCCTCTTCCAACACCCCCATTTTGGCATAAGCATGAGATGTTGTCAAGGCTTATGGAATTTGGCGTTACATCTTCCAATTGAATTTTCTAAAAAACTCCTCTTTTTCTTCTCTAAAAAATTCCTCTCCCTCTCCTACGCAAGTCCTCCATTGACATCTTTGTTTTCTTGCCTTAAAACTTCCTCCCACAAATTTCCTAGCTCCACACGTTCCTCTGCTCTTATGGTCTCTTTCTCCCCTAAAATGACTTTTCAACTCAGGTCAACCATAGTCACTTTTGTTCATGCAATCCTTCCTCTTTTTCTTACACGCGAATTCCCCTCCCTTTTCTTCATACCCCTTTACCCTCTTTGCTAACCCCTTACTCCCTCTCTCTCTGCAATTTGACCAATCTGTGTGTGCATCCCCCATCACCTTCATTCACACCTTCTCTCCTTCATGTCACCTTACTCTACTCTATACTCTTCTTGTGTAACTTATTTCCTCTATCATTTTTCTCCTTCATTACCTTCCAACAAGAATTGAATGAGATATTAAGGGGTCGTCAGGGTTTTTTTTTAAATATGCTCTCTCTTCTTCCATTACCTACCTGCACTTACTCCATTTCCATGGGAAGGTGAAAAAAAGTATGGGAGGTGAATAGGGGATTTCCCTACTTATTAACTACATGATCATGTTGTTTACCCACCCCCACTCCTCACCAATGCACCTTGTCTCCTACCATCATCTTTCTTATTTGAGCCAAAACTTTAATTTTAATTTAACTTATTTTATTTTATTTTCTCATTGACTGTCATTGCCCATATGAAATGGTCCTTTGATAGGGATGTGACATCCTTCCCCCCTTATAATAAGTCATAAGTTCTAGTGTGTGTTGTAGTTGTTGACTATGATCTAGTAGCACAAGTGGGAGTTGAATCTCCCCACTCATGGGCAACTGGACCCTAATCTATTGTGTTATTTTCCTCACTCATCAGTTGGCCCTCGTCCTCCTCCTCCTCCTCCTCATAGTTTGAGTATACCTCCCCATCATTGTCCTCCTCTACCTCATCTACACATAATTTTGTAGCCCCGATCCATGTATCCTCACCTGCCTCCTCCCCCTCATCCCTCTGATCTAGAAGTGGCCTCGCAAAGCCTATAGGATAATCCATAGGAAATATCAGATTTGTTCATGTTGCAACCCACCACTCCTCAAATGCATTTTTAGAACCAACCTCATCAGCATCGGAGTCTGGGGACATGTCGAGATCTAAGTCATCTAAATCACTAAATACAACATCATCCACTATCAGTTGTCTCATATCTCTTAGCCTTCCGGCACTCTACACCAATCACCTAGAGAATGGTCATGCTACTGGTAGTACCTATACATGTTTGAACTATCTCATGACACGATCATAGTAGAATGGACTTACTACATATGACCATGTCTCCTAAGTAGAAACATGTCCCTTTGCATCCTCCTCAACTGTCAAGTCTCATCTGGCCACTGTGGTATCAACTAGTAAGGTCTCCAAAGGACCTCCTCCTGATCTAGTCAATCAAATCGGACTCTCTAGAAATGTAAATCTCCATACTGCCACACCCATATCAATGGATAATTAAAGGACCTTGGATATCCTAGGGTTCGTATAGATGGAAATCATGTTGACCTAGTGGATGTGATATGCTTTAGGCACCAAACCTATAGAAGCATACAATGTACCATGCTCTCGACCTTGTGATATGAAAATCATCCTAAATCATATTACAGCTATGTAAGTATGTTGTGACCCCATGCATAGACATTTTTTTAATGCTCCATCTCTTGTATCAGATGAACTAGGCCTCCATCCAACGGTGATCCCACAATAGTGGTTTACAATTTTTGGCCAAACTGGACACTGCAATTATTATTTTTAACTAAATCTTCATATTTGGGAACCTATAGCGGCTAAACCATGAGGAATTTGAAGATGATGCAAACTAGAGTCTCATCACTTTTTGTCTCTAGATTCTAAAAATATTTTTTTCAAAAATTTTGGAATCAGATTGCACTTTTTTTTCATCTCCCATGAAAACTGGTTTTTTTCAGAAAACAACATTTTTTTAAAATTGATGCTCACCGTATACAACATAACTTCTTTTGTATGAAGGATAAAATTCTAATTTTTTCGAGTTTAGATTTGTAACTACGATATCTAGCACTTTCATTTGGTCTCATAGTTTTTTATTGAATATTGTTTCCTTAATCAAGTTTCAAAGTCAAACCAATTGTGATTCAGACATAGGCGGACTGTATACAACATAACTTTTTTTGTATGAATCAAAATTCAATTTTATTTTTTTTAATGGATCAAGGAAATCAATACCTAGCCTCAACATATTTTTAAAAAAATTATTTTGATAATCTGCTATTTTTCCACATGTGCAAAATAGAGAGCTTGATTTTCAATGAAAAACCTATGTTTAATAAAACTAAAAAAACACATACATAATAAAACCAAAACATATTAAAATTTAATTCATTGGATAGCTTGTTCTGAGGACTACCATCTTCTGGTTGGGTTTGTGAATTCTCCTCCATTTTCATCCTCAACCTAAACTTCGAAGGGCATAAATCTGCTAAAATTTGGTGGAAGAGGGGGAGAAGGGCAAAAAAGGGGGGTTTGAGCGAACCCCCCTTCGAACGAACCCCCCTTCGCTCGAAAGGGTGAATTTTAGATGAGGGAATATGAAATCATAGGGTTCAAACGAACCCACCATGCAAAAGGGGGTTCGCTCAAACTAGGGGTTCAACTGAACCCCTCTTTTGGGTTCGTGTGAACCCCCTAGTTCGAACGAACCCTTAAAAACATGAAATTTTGAATGTGTGAGAATTTTTCCAAATGTCCTTCCTCATCAAAATTGTACACCACTATTATGGGTTTACCCCCAAGTGTGCTCCCTGGCTATCTGGGACTAGTACTAGTACTATGATGAATATCATAATTTGTCTGACAAGCTACAATCATGCATAGAGCAACCACTATAGCTCAATGTTTGGCACCATGATCTCATTTAGAACTGACCCTCCAAGGTAGCACCCTACATTTTCTCGCATCTACCTATATGTATGATCCTCTACAAAATTGACTCTCATCTCGGATGGGAGCCCGAAGAATGCAATGCACATCCTCCAAGGTGATTGTCATCTCACCATTAGGTAACTAGAAAGTGCATGTATCTATATCCCACCTCTCTATTAATGCCATAAGCATAGCATCATGGCACCTCATCAGTGGCATGAGGTACGCCCAATATATACCAGTCACCTATAAAAAAATTGTCTCCTCCAATCGTGTCATGATGAGGTCTCATAAGTGATAGAATAATCTGTCACTAATACATTGTCATGATCTCAGAGGAATCTAACAAAAAAAGCAAAAATATCACCTATAAACATCCTAAAATCTTAAATATTTACATCAACAGTCAAAAAGTGTGAGAAAGTTGCTCTAGGGTGTTGTTCTAAGGGTCATGGACACTTTATTCTCTATTTGGGACACTTTGCGAAGAAATGGGACACTTTGCAAAAAAGTGGGACACTTCACAAAAAATTGGGACACTTTATGAAAAAAGGGACACTTTGCGAATTTTTCTTCCAAGCTCCTAAATCTATCTAGAAATTCATAAAAATAAAGCTAAGGTACAGAATAATTCACTCATAGGATATTGCAAATCACCTTGTGCCACCTCCTCATATAGGTTGTCCAATCTCAGGGGTGCATATGGTCGTACGCTCAACATTCTCACTCACTCTCCATTGAAATCAAACTACAAGAAGGTAAAAGACAAAATGAGTATAATTTACTTCACTTTTTACTCTTATATGTTTCAATTGGGGCATTTACGTATTAGGATTAAAAGTTCCTTTTCTTCCATTCAAACTAGCATACTAGGGGCTAGCGAACTTTGTTTTTGACACTATTTGTTGTGTTGGATTCATGATTCCACTCTTGTTCTCATAAAATTTCTATCACTATGCAATATGGTACTTGGAAATACCCTATGATACGACTTATGCAATTTGATGTCCAATCAAATTGCTACCTTGATTCCACCTTCATAAAGCAAGTGGAATCAAGGGGGGCATACATCTAGCCTCAAATTTTATTTCATAAAGAAGTTAGATAAGAGAATCTTTTGAGCAACTAATGCATTTTTCTTGCAAGATGTGGGTCCTAACATTGTGGTTTTGTAGACAGCTATAATGGGGGCTTAATTCCCTCATATTTTTGAATGAACCTATATGAGTATCCTTTTATGACATGAAGTTTATTATTCGGATTCCTTTAGCTTGTATATGCAAGTAGAGTCATATGGGCACTAAAGTGTGGGCTAAATGTAGTTTAGAAAATTGTACTCCCTTCTTGGAGATGGTACAATTTCACACTTACTTTGGACCTATTTTAGTACCCTTGCATTCATAACCCTTTAAATCATCATTAATAGGCCCCTAAGACCCTTTATTTTGGATCTCAAGGCTTAATTTGACTAAAATCCTGACAAAATTAACAAAAGTGTTCAATTTTTTAACAACCTAACATTTACTCGCCCCAAAATGCTAGGGTGGGACTCATATGCCACCTTGGGCATATGAGTCCCCCTAGGTGGGACCCATATGCCACAAGTGGTGTATGAGTTCTGTGTGGTCCCTTTTTACAATTTGAGCAAGAAATTAAAGTTTTCAATTCAAATTTTTGGTTGATGTCAGCATTTTAGATCTAATAAATGGTAAACTAGATGAAGTGCCTATATAAACAAGGTTTCAAATCATTATTTTCATCTAGAAAATCAATTCAAGATCCAAGAATTCATAAGCACTCAAGAATACTTTCACAAGAGCATTCAAGAGCAAGTAGAAAAAATATTTGAAGCCTTGGAGTAGCATTATAGTGTTTTGCAGGTCTTCAAGCTCACTTTCATTCAAGATCTAGCATTGTCAAGAATTGATGATGGTTATCTATAGAAAATCATGATGGATTCTAGGTTGGGGAGATGCAACTAGCCATCAAGCCAAGCCTAATGACTTGTTTCCTAAGTGATTCCATCCTCCATTATCATTCTACTTTCAGCCTAAAGGAAGGTACATGCTCTATTGTGGCTTATTTGGGTGATTAGAGATCTCCCAAAGTGAGTCATCCTCTTTACATTTTCATTCATGAATCTTATTCTAGCATATAAGAATAGGGTTTTATGGAATTTTAGATCTCCTAATATTTGATGCACTTAATATTAGGGCTTGCATTCACATTTACTTTCAATATCCATTGTTTCTATCAAGGTTTAACTACTGAACTAGGGGTTTGACCGAGGCAAACCCCCCATAAGCGAATCAATACAACACTATGTTTTGTAGGTCTTTTTACAGGTCCATATCTGGAAATCAAGTTTGGAAGGAAGAGTAGAGATAGGAGAGAAAATTCAAATCTTGACTTATTGAAAAAGAAAAATAGTTTTGATACGCCACTTGTGGTGTATGAGTCCTAGTATACCACTTTTCTCACATTTCAAAGGATTCAGACTTGTCATTTCCTGATTCTTGTTTTTGTCTAGAAACCCTAGTTTGGGACTAAATCGCCTAGCCTGGCATATGATTCCCAATGAGCATGTTAAAGTAAGCATTTTCAAGATTTCAGACCTTGTTCTGAGTACATTCAGATTTCCAAGTGCACCTCTATACTTTTCCAATTTGTTGTTCTAATTTGCATTCATTTTTAGATCATTTAGTTTAAGTTTTGAGTATCATTAGGTTTTGCATGTTAATTTTCTTTCCAATCCCTAGCTTGGTAGTGAACCCCATTTTAGTCTCTAATCACACCCTAGGACACCCTTATTGCAGATCTTTTTCCTTCATTACATCCCTAGATTGAGATCTCTAAGATATCCTTGAATGAACTAAGTGAAATAGTTCCTAAACCCCTAGTTCCATCTCCCAAAAGGTGGAATCCCATTTCCAAGGTTTCAAATATAATTGAATCAATGGATGATTTTAGGTTGATTTCTCTATGTAACACAACCTATAAGATCAATATAAATCTATGGCTAATAGAATCAAGGAACTACTCCCAAGCCTCATTTCGAATGAGTAGAGTAGTTTTACTCTTGAGAGATCAATCAAAGAATGTAGAAAATTGTTCATGAATTCATCTATTCAATTAAGAAGAGCAATATTTAGAGAATGATAATAAAATTAGATATCAAAAATTCTTATGATAAGTTTGATAGACAATTTCTTATGGAAATCCTTGAGAATTTTGGCTTTTTTCATGCATGGGTCAAGTGGATTCATAGCTACATTGTCTCTGAGATTCTCAATAATCATAAATGGTAGTCTTCATGGTTTTTTTACATCATCAAGGGGGTTGTGACAAGGTGGTCCCTTATCTCTCGTCCTATTTATAATTATATTTAAATCTCTTGGGATGTCTATGCAATTGGAAATTATTCTTGGTAGGAAAAAAGGGGTAAAGGTGGCACTTGATACCTCTCTCATCACTCACTTGTAGTTTGTGGATGATAATCTCCTATTCAGGTTTTCTAGGCACAATGAGGCTAGGTTCATCAAGAAGATCTTGGAGCTCTATTGTTAGGACTTAGGGCAACAATTTAATAAATGTAAGCATAATATTTTATTTTTCAATACTGGCTTGAGAAAGCAAAAGGAAATAACTAGCATTTTAGGGTACAAAGTCAACCCTCTACCTAGTAACTATCTTGCTATCCCTCTCTTTTCTAGGGCATGCAAAAGTAATTTATGGGACTCTCTTAGTTAAAATTATTCTCTCAATAAGTCCTAGAAAGGAAAATGGATTTTTGCAACATAAATAACTCTAATTCTTAAGGTTGGTGTTGCAAGTCCTAATCTATATTTTATCCTACCTTAAAATACCAACAAAATTATATGACATCTTAAATTATAAAATGTACGACTTAGATTATGGAAAGCTAAATTAGATATTAAAATTCCCCTCATCACTTGGGACAAGATGTGAAGTCCTAAATAGGCTAACATTGTTAGTCTAAGGAAATGATAAATTGTGAATACTACTCTGAGAGCTAAAATTATATGGAAACTATTCTCTTATCCTCATATCAAGTGGGTTAGGAATTTACAAAATAATATATGGATTCCTCCAATACCAAAATAATTCTCAAAATTTCTTACTTGCAGAGGGGTTCAACAATATACGATTTTATGTTTTCTTATAGAGTTTTAATCATGAATTATTATGTGGGAAATTGATAATATACAACTAGCTAAGTTTTGGGATGATTTGTGGAATGGGTGGTGAGCCTAATTAATGGATAGTTTTCTCTTGTTTAGTTCATTATTTTAGACATTTAAAACTGCTTATTTCATATACATTCCTGAACTCATCTATATTTTTATATCCTTCATGTAACTTGAACCAATTTTTGATGTATGGGAATATGATTATGATATATTGATAATTGCATGGTTAAATGTGTTAGTGTGTATGGGATCTAGTATGAATCTATATTTAATTTATGGTTATTATTAGTGTATATATGTTAGATGGATTAACTCCTTGCAGCCAAGAAGTTGGAGTAAGTAGATTGTAACCCATAGCAAGTAGAAAGCTCAGACCGTAGCCAAAGGATTCCAATCAGAAGTGCATGGGAGATTCCAGAACACTAGGAATGTGGCAATTGTAGAAAGGGAAGAACTCATTGATGAGGATGATTGTGAATCACCAAACCATTTAATAAGACAACTGAAGAAAGGAGTTTGCATTGGTTAGGAAGCCAACATGATTTTTCTCATAGTACACATCTCTACTATGCCATTAAAAATAGATTTCTAGTCCAAATTGTCTTCTTCCATATTTTCAATTACACAGACTACATCACTCTCTATTTTGTAGGAGAGTGGTAATTTGAATTTAATTTTTGTTTTGAGTCCTCATTTCAATTAACCTCCCTCAAACCTATATAATTGGATTGGTGGCCGAGGAGTAGATATAGTGTGTGGATATGTTATGATAGATATATTTTTTGCATTATACAAACAATACTTTGCTAATTTCTTGTTATGCAATTATGAATAAGAAATCCTGCATGAAGATTCTTGTCATATTGTGAAATCTAGTTATATGCAATGAGGATTTATTATTTTATCATTATGTTCATTTGATTCAAGGATTTTATATTTGAGTTTACTATATGGATACAGTAACTTGAGCAAGGGCCACTCAATGTAACTCAAGTAGATCATTGAAGATAAAAAAATTTACCCAATTCAAAAGGTAGATCATAGAATAAACTATAATCTTGAAGTTGATAATTTCTATCATAGCTACTAAGTAAAATATTTTAATGAAAATAAATTATAGTTCCCTTTTTTGTGTACGAGGCCACCTCTTTAAAGGAGAATATCACAAATTTTGAAGAGGTTGAAGTTTGGAAGAAAGCTACCAATTTGAGAAGAAAATTGCATGTGTTAAAAGATAATTTAGAAGAGATTTTATCTTTATAAGAAATTGTATCTACATCTATTATTGGTATTTGAACAAACCCAATCACAATTTTTTGTATATTTTTCACAATATTTGATGAATTTTATAATATTTGTTAAAGTATAATTTTGAAAAGTTATAAAGTAAGTGGTAGATCATTTCAAATCATGGAAGAGTGAGGGTGTTAAATCCAATAAAATCAATTGTCATTAGGTATTACATAAGTGATTTTTGTGTAGCTAAAATTATAAGAAAACTATTTACATTCCAATGGGAAAGATATGGAAAAGAGTAAAGAAGGATAATGAAACTTAATATGTGTAAAATATATTTTGGAGAAAGAACTAGAGAAATTTAGAAAGATAAATGTAAAATTAGAAGAGGAAAATAGGTCACAAAAGGAAGATATATATTGAAATAGAGAGAAGAGAATATTTTTCCAGTCAATTACTTGAAGCTTACAAAAAGGAAAATTAGAGTCTAAAGTCTGAGCCTACACTATGTAATATGTCATGTGATATAGGTTATTTTATTATTAATTGGATGATTTTTTTATAAATCCGATATAGCTAAAGCTTCTTTTGATAAAAAGTGTAAAAAAGGCAATAATATTTGTGAATATATAGCTCTTTCTAGTTGTCAGGATAATAACAAAGAATGTTGGATTTAAGATCATGAAAATAATGAGATATGAAGGGAAAAAAATTGGAAAAATATAGACAAGGAATTATAGGCCCCATTGAGCACAATAGTGAGGCCAAAAAATGAAAGCCTTAGATATGCTATTGGAAATAAAAATGATGTTATAGGTGTTACAAGTTCAAAAAACATATCTCAAGAAATAAAATGCATACAATATTCTCATTGTAATGGGAATGGACATAAAAATTAATTGTGTTGGGATATTCATCCTTATAGTATTTGTGGATTAAAGAATGATTTTGAGAAATTATGTTGGAACAAAAATGGAAGAAACAACTTCTACAAGATATAGCATACATATGGATTGTGGATGGATCGGTGTATCTAATTGGAAAAAGGTCACAAGTATATTCAAAAATTTCACAACCATAAATATTATCATGTCAAACAAAATAGCAATCATGCAAGGTCAAATATCATCCTAGAAACCATGTAATTTAATGTATAATTTTTTTACTACTATAAAGGCTACTTGAATTCTATCTATGTAGTGATGTGAGATTTGAAGTTGGAGCATTCATAAATGCAAGATTTGAAGTTGGAGTGCTTATCTATGTAGAATAAGTAAAATTGATCACAAAGATCATTGTTGAATGGTTGTAATGTTGATGCCAAATATCATTGTTGAACCTAAAAGTTGTATAGTTTATCCCATTTATCATTGTTGAATGGTTGTAACATTGATTACAAATTACAGAGTGAATTGTAATTGGGTGGACTTGTGCAGTGTTAGTCAGGCTCTGGCTCCCATCCAGTCTTCTCTTATGGCGGTTAGAATTAGCTCTGAGCAGCTAGATGATTGTGCAGTTTGGATCGACGAACCCTCTAGTAATTTCTCTGTGTCTTCTGCTTTCGCCAGGATCACTTCTTCTCTGGATCATCCTCCCTTCTGGTCTAAATCTTGGTTCAAACATTTGATACCTAAAATTAATATCTTCTTCTGGATCCTTCTCCAAAACAAGGTGTTGACGATTGATAACCTGTGTAAACGCGGGTTTCAAATTCCAAATAGATGTTGTCTTTATAAGATGGAGGCTGAATCGGTGCGTCATTTATTCCTTCATTGCTCTTTTGCTGCATCTCTATGGAAAAAATTCATCAGATTATGGCACCTTCCTTGGGTTTTCCCTTCATCCATTGAAGATTTCTTCTCTCAATGGAAAGCCCCGACAAGGAATCCTATGCTCAGGTTTTTTTGGGATTTATCCTTCCCTCATGTTGCTTGGGATCTTTGGAAAGAACGCAACAATAGAATTTTTAGGGACAAAGAAGCCTCTGTGGAGATTGTCTTTGATAAAATTGTCAGATCCCTGAAGGAAAATTTCAACGTCGTGGCCTAGAAGGACAGAATGCCCATGAAAGCGGTGCATTTTCCCTATGATTTAATTGTTCCTAAGGAGTGGAACATTATTCTAGATTTATCTAGTACTATAATGAAGGCCAAGAAGGACAGAGAGGGTGTTTGCTGGTCTTTTCCACCAAACGGGTGGATGAAAGCAAACTTTGATGGTGCGGCTAAAGGCAATCCGGGGATGGCAGGCTGTGGAGGAGTTATAAGGGATTCCTATGGAAATTTCATTGGAGCGATTGCCTCGCCTCTTGGCTCTCAAACTAATCATTTGGCGGAGGCTGCTAGCACTTTTCACATCATAAATTTAGCCCAAAGTCTTAACATTAAAAATCTGTGGCTTGAAGGAGATTCCAAAAACATAATTGATTGCCTCGGTGGCAAGTCTCCCCCTTCGTGGACCATCAAATCATGGATTGAGGATGCCATATTGAACTTGGCTAAATTCGAAAAAGTTAAAATATCACATGATAATAGAGAAGCCAATGCTGTTGCGGATTTTTTCGCTAACGAAGGAGTTAGGAGTAAAGATGTGCATACCTGGCTTAATTCTAGTGACCTAAACTCTAATGTCTGTGCCCTATTAAATTATGATAAATCACATGGAAAAGTGGTGTGTTATCCCTTTAATGAGGACAGGTTGGAGTTTTCACATCACAATCATTAGAGTGCATGGAACCGAGCCCAGTGGCTTAATCAGTAAGAAAACTCTGCACGCTTTGTGGGTTCTTAGATTTGGCGGGGCCAATTTTAGTAAAGCTTGCGTTTGGGTCTACCCCACTGTGTTGGCTGAAATGGGAGGAGACAGAAAATGAACTGAGTTGGACAGCTACGAATACACATGAAAAATTCCAAGGCTTGGAACAAGATTAAAAGTGGAGGGATGCTTCCTTTCCTGGAGAAGCTTCATGGCTCTAACTAAGAGGCTACGGATCTCTTTGTTAAAAATTGGAATAACGGTAACTTGACCCTGTTTGATAGGAATGTGGAGCTCAGCTAAAATCTTATTGCTGAAGTTATGGGATTATCTACTGAAGGGAAGAAGTTCTTTAGGGACAAGGCTTTTTTCGATGAAGTTGTGATCAGATTTCCTAAAAAGGACAAAGAAAGGAAAAGTATGGTTAAAATTGCTAACAACTACTTCGATGTTGACTCCATAAAGACTATCTGGAGAAAGGTTATGCGGTTCATCATGGAGTACATTACGGTGGATGGGTGCTTCACTAAATTCTATGGCTACCACTTTGCTCTTCTCAACCACTTTCGATACAAGGTAAGGGTCTCTATCCCCTATTATCTTTTTTGCTCCATGAAGAAAAGCTTGGAGGATAACAAGAAAAACCCTAAAAGATTCCCCATTCTACACACTGGGTTAATTAGGTTGATTGTTGAATATCTCAATGTGCCTACTCCTACTATTAAGGAAACCATCCCTGATTCTGAGAGTGATGACATTGAGCCCAGTGGCTCGGAGTATCTACCTAACTCTAGTTTGGCTAGAAAAGTCCCTAGCCTGCACACTGTTCCTTCTGGGAATTCTGGTAAAACCCGTGTTGAGCTTGAGCCCGACAGCCCTTCCCTTAAGAATAGCTCTTTTGATAAGAAAACCCAGGCCAAATGCCTTGTTTCCTATTTCGAAGAGAGGGAGGAGTCGGAGGAGTCTGATGCCAACAAAACTGAGTTTTGCGTTGATCCTCTGTCGGATAAACACATTAATGATTACCCCCTATTCCTAACCCTGAGCATTCTTGCCCTAATACTGGGAATGAGCCCTCTCTGGATATTCTGAACCTAGCGAAAACCAATTATGAGTCCCACTTCAAACTCTTGGAATGGAATTTCACTGAAATTAATGAGTTGAAAATAAAAAATTGGGCTCTGCAAAGCAAGATTGATGAGTTGGGCGCAAAGATTGTTGAGATTAAAAAGAAAGATGTGGATCACAGCAACAAGAATATTGACTCCAAGGCTGAGAACATATGGAACACCATCAAAACAGTTTCTGACCAAAATAACCGTATGGAAAGACACAACGCCATTATCATTAATGTGATGACTAAGAAGCTTGATAAAGCCCAACAGGGTTCTCTGGTGGTGGATCTAGAGAAAACAGAGGATAAAAGCTAGGATACGAAAGCGGGAATTTCCAGAAGAACCAGAGCCAATCTGAAGCGCAAGGCCCCCCTTACTTTGAAGATGATTCAAACTTTTAAAAAGGATGTCAAGGATATGCAGAATTTGGAGACAGAGACGGAGTCTGTCCTCATGACTCTGAATTAATAATTGGGGCTTTCTTGGTGCTTTCTTTGTTGTCCCTTCCGACTTGACCTTTATGGTCTTTTTCATTTGGTTGTTGTTGGTCTTTTCTTGGGCAACTGGTTTTCTTGGTTGGACTTTGGTGTCCTCTTTTTTGTTTTGTAAACGTTGTGGTTTCGGGTCCCTATAAAACCCGTTTTACCCCTTTTATCAAAAACATTGATTACAAAGTTTATTGTTGAAACTAAAAATTTGTAGTATTGATCGCAAAGATCATTATTGAATAGTTGTAGCGTTGATCACAAAGATCATTGCTAAATTTGTGAAGGAAATTTGATCATAAATATCATTGTTGAATTTGATTGCAGATATTGTTGAAGCTTTTGGTCGCAAAGATAATTTTTGAAATTGATTGCAAAGATTGTTGTTAAATCTGTGAAGTTTTTGGTCATAAAGATCATTGTTGAAATTGATCAAAAAGATCGTTGCTAAATCTATGAAGGTTTTTTATCACAAAGATCATTGGGAATTCTTCACTTTCCTCATTGATATAACTATGAAAAATGTCTTATTATGGATGATGATGGAAAAAATTAATCAAGGCTATTCAAAATAAGGAGGTGATCCCACAAAGTTGGTTTACAATTTCTGAGAGGAACTATTTTTTGCTAAAATCACATATTTTTAGAAAATATAATGATTTAAGCCTTAAAAAAAATCATTTTAAGGATTCCAATTGAAGAGGATTTGATCAAACCACCTTATATCAAACCCCCTTGGATAGAACCTCGCTAGTTTTAAACCATACCTATAAATGAGTCTCCTTTACACCTATCAAAATGCTGATAAAAATCACTTTTGATTTAACTTTTGGGTGATCAAATGAATTTATTTCAAATTTATTTCAAATGATTATGGTAGTCCTTGAAATGAGCTATCCGAAAAATATAATTTTAATATGTTTTGGTTTTATTATGTATTTGTTTTTTAAGTTTTATTAAACATAGGTTTTTCATCAAAAATGAAGGTCTTTGTTTTGCACATGTGGAAAAATAGAAGATTATCAAAAAAAAATTGAAAAATATGAGTGCACCAGATATTGAAGTCCTTGATCCAACAAAAAAAGTTGCGTGTTATACAGTCACGTTATATCTGAATTGTAATTGAATTGACTTTGAAACTTGATTAAAGAAAAAATATTCAATAAAAAAATATCTAACCAAGTGGAAGCACTAGATTCAGAGTTACAAATCTAAATTTAAAAGAATTAGAATTTTATCCTTCATGGAAAAAAATTTGTGTTATACGGTGTGCGTCACTTTTTTATTAATATTGTTTTCTGAAGAAAAAGAACAAAAAAACTAGTTTTCCTAAGAGATGGAAAAAGAAGTGCAATCTGATTCCAAAAATTTTGAAAAAATATTTTTAGAATCTACAGGCAAAATGTGACGAGACTCTAGTTTGCATCATCTTCAAATTCCTCATGGTTTAGCCACTATAGGTGCCCGAATGTGAATATTTATTTAAAAATAATAATTTAAGTGTCTAGTTTGACCAAAAATTGTAAACCGCTATTGTGGGATCACCCAAGGATATGTTTTTTATACTTTATTCTTCTTTTATACATGGGTAGCTAATAAACCTAGTTTTTATATGTGGCCCCCATGATCTAGTTAAGTTGTGTCATAAAATAAAGTTTATGGGGGTGTTAAAATATAAACAGTATTTAATCATACCCAATCCAAATCAGTTGTTATGTAAAGTCATGTCTTATGCAAGAGAAATATCTCTCCAAGAATGATACTTATTTAAGGATCTTTGGATCCATCTATTTGAGGAATATAGAGAATAATTCAAACTCTCCATTTTTTAATAGTTATTTAGGATGATTAACAAAGGAAAAAACTAGCTATTGTAGTATAGTCGATATTTTATTCTTCAACTACATGAAAATATAAATCTCATTTTCTAAGGAGTCTTGTTAATATAGATTTGATGTAAGCTTTCAATGAGCCTTTCAGGTTGTTATTTTTAAACTATCTTTTCTTTGTAATTTATGATTTATAAAATCTTTTACTTTGAGAATTTTTCTCCATATGCATGTGCATTATGGTTTTGTTCATGTGAATAAAAGGTTTCAATCCATTCCTTTTATTGTATAATGACTTCTTGTATCTTGATTAAATTTAGTTTGGTTTGTCTTGTGCAAGTAATGCATTTCACAAGAGTCAACTACAATAGAAAACTAGTTAATCATATTTTTTGGAGATTATATTTTTCCATATTTAGGTATTCTTTGTGGACGTGAAAGAAATCTTGTATTAAAAGTGGATTTGTGTATTTCTTGCTTGTTTTTTAAAATAAAAAATTATATATTTTTAAAATCGCTTAATACAAGGATAAATATATAAAAAGACCATTTACATTCCTTTAACATCCACAAATACATGAACAAGTTGAAAAAAACTCAAAGTAGTCCTTATTTTTAATTAAAAATAAAAAATTAATAGGTAAAAGAGAAAAAGCAAACAATTGCCACCAAAAATATACTGCATCAAGCTGTTAGAACCCTTTGAGGAACTGTTAGTTTGAATTTATCTTCTTTGTAATTTATGATTTATAAAATCTTGTAGTTTAAGAATTTTTCTTCATATGCATGTGCATTAAGGTTATGTTCATGTGAATAAAAAAATTTCACTCCATTCTTTTTATTGTATAATTATTTCTTGTATATTGATTAAATCTAGTTTGGTTTGTCTTGTGCAAGTAATGCATTCTACAAGAGTCAATTACAATAGAAAACTAGTTAATCATATTTTCTTTAGATTATATTTTACCTTATGATTTGAAATATTTGTGGATGTGAATGAAATCAATACATTTAGTCAAAATGTGTATAAAATGGTACTAAATGTATTTAAGTACATTTTTTAATTGAATAATTAAATATTTGAGAGTTAAGGATTCTATTTTTTTTTTTTAAAGTGTCATTTAATTATTTATCTTGGATTTGTGTATTTTTTGCTTGTTTTTAAATAAAAATATATCTAGATTTTAAAAATCACTTAATAACAATGATAAATATAAAAAAAACCATTTGCATTCCTTTAGCATTCACACATACTTGAACAAATTAAAAAAAACACAAATAATCTTTATTTTTATTAAAAGTGAAAATTTAATAGATGAAAGAAAAGAAGCAAATAGTTGCCAAAAAAATATACTGCATAAATTATTAGAATCCTATTTTTCATGTTGAGATACGTGACATCCAATGAGAGAACTAAAAATACTAAATTTATTAGCACAATAAAAAATTCATTCATCACATAATTATTTTATGGAATTTAGTTATAAAATTCACAAGTCAAAGTGTTTATACTAAGAGACCTTAATCTCTCTAGTCCATGAATATGGACATACATTCACATTTTAAAAAATTAAATTAAGTCTCGGAGTCATTGTTATTCATTATATGTTGACTTCACAAACCTTCATAATAAATAAAATTAATTATTGCATTTTATGAATAAAGATGGAATAAAGAGTCAAAATCCTAATTTCCTAAACCAATCAAATTGTAATAATTTATTTATTAATATTTTAAATTTTAAATTTAAATCTTAATTTAATTATTTTAAATATTTAAATTATAAGAAAATTGAAACATATTATTTATTTACAAATTAAAATAATAAAAATCAGATAAAAAATTATTTACAAGACAAATGCAATTTGCTAAGGATGATGGGATAGCCCCTTGCAAAAGATTAATATTCAAATTTAGTGTCTGAAGCATTGAACCATTTTGGAATCCTAGCATGTTTCCTTGGAGAAGATTGTTACCCAAATCCAGAACTTTTAGATCCAAACAGTTTCCACCTAGTTGTTGAACAAAGAATTTAGAATAATTTTGGTAATAGTATTCCCCGACAAAGAGAGAAACTCTATATGTTGAAGATTTTCTCCAATATGAAGAGGAATAGAAGATGTGAACTAATTATCTAACATGTCCAACCAGAAAACACCATCTGGTAGTAGGGGAAGAGCGCCTCATAAACTGTTATTGTGCAGATCCAAATAGTAGAGAAATTTGAGTGTCAGTCTTGGTGGCAATGAACCAATTAACCGATTAGATGAAAATTCCAGATAGCTAAGATCTGGAAGATTCCATATCCTTGTTGGAATGGCGCTCTCTATATTGTTGGCAGATAAATCTTTTGGAGATTAACCCCGACTGCTGGGTTACCGCGGGACCGCTGCCCCTCTTCATGTCACCTGCAATATTGTGGTATTATCGCCATACCGCAACCCTTGTTCCGCTCACTCGCGGTACTACAGTCTCACCGCCAAGCCGCAACCTATCATCCAACTCTCGGCGGTTGTGCGGTTACCGCAGCCCCGTAATCTTCATCCTCTCTCCTTGCGGCTGCACGGTCTCTCCCGTCCTCACCATGATACCACGGCCTATCTTCCTACCGCCCGCAGTGGCATGGTTTACCACCGTCCCGTGGCCTCTCGTTCCCTCTTCCGTGGTAGTGCGGCCTCACCGCATCCCCATGATCTCCCTCCTAGCTCCTCGTGGTAGCACAATATCTCACACCTTTACCGCGATACCACGGGTCGGTCCTTCCTCATGCGCAGTAGCACAATTTTGATGATTTTGGCGGTGCTTTGGCGGACTTCCAGCTGGTGATTAATTAATTCAAAAGGACATTATTTTAATGTGTTTAATTACTATTTATTGGTGCTAGCTTTTGAAAGTGCTTCGATGGGAATTTTTCATTAATTTTTGTACTAGCCTCACACGCTTTGTGGGTGTAATATATTTTTATTATTTTATGTTTTTGATATATTTTAGTTGCTTGGTTGTATGTAAGTTAATGAATAAGTGAAAAAATGATATAGCTCTCAAGAGCAGAATAATATCGAGAGTTTGTAATGTTGTGTACTCAAAAGAGTATAGAGGTAGAAGTAAGAATTTTCTCAGAAAAATCAAGATTGTAATAGAGAAGAGCAGTAGCTCAGTGTGGTGAAGATAAAAAAAAATTAATAAGATGAATATAATATAGTATCTCTGGGTTTTGAGTGTATGTTTCAAATTCTTAATTTTAGAGTTTAAATTTGTCTTATGTTGTTTTTCCTATGCTTCTCTACTCTGTTGTTTAACCGACAAGTGGTATCAGAGCCTTAGGGTGTCAAAGAAGCTTATCAAGCCTAGCTGTCAAGTATTGTAGTTGGTCAAATAGATGAGTTTGCAGAACCTCCTATCTCAAGGAGATACAGGAGTCAGTTTAGATAAAGGAAGTAAGCAGTCATTGAAGTTTTATGAAGTTGTTGAGTCATACTATGTCAGTCGACTGGTCCATGAATAGTTTTTGTTTAGAAAAGAGGTCAGTCATGTTGTAATGGAAAAATCTAAAGAATTTGTGCTTGTCTTCCACTAAAATAAGAATTGGGTCAAGCAGCCTGAGAAAGATTTGGAGATGAACAAAAAATATTGTGGTTTCCTTATGAGTTGTTTGAAGAGCCACGATTGGTCAAGCTCACTGGGAGTAGAGGTTCATGAGTTCTTTGTTTGAGAAAAACCATAGAGTGTCTAGGAAGTCATCTAGTGTTGCAGTCAAGAACAGTTGTAATGTCTGTAAGGCTTGAGAAGCTTGTCTGGGGTTAGAAAATTTCAAATGTTTATGATTGGTTGTTGAGAATAAGGTTGCAATCCTTCGAGAACATCAGAGGAATGAAGTAGAATGCCTGAAGAAAGATTATTGAGAAGAGCCAGACAAGTTGTACTCTAAAACAAAGAGAAGAAATCATTGCAATAAGAGAAGTTGTGCAAAAACTCACAAGAAGAAGAAGCTTTGTTGAAAAAAAAAGATTGAGCAAAACACTAGTTGTCTAATCAAACAAAGAGTTGCAAACCCAACTATTGAACAAAGGAAAAACAAAGACAATCCCTATAATGAACTCAAGTGAGGTAAGTTGAAATTTTCTGTTACAGATGGGGAAAGTAGGAAAAAGGGTTAAAAAGGAAAATGAAAATTTGGCATCTACAAAAGATGCTTTAGAAGAAGAACTAATTTTGCTTAAAGATGAACTAGATAATGTTAAAAATAATAATGGGTGTTTTATTGAAAGAATAAAAGAGATGTTGAAAGAGAAGTGTATTCTGTTAGAAGAAAATGATGATCTTGAGAAAGAACTGAGAAAAGTTAAAACTAGAAATGGAGAGCTAGAAGAAAGGTTGAAATCCTTTGAAGAGATTAAGAAAAGAAATGAGGAATTTGAATATAGAATAAAGGTGTTTGATGAAATAAAGAAAAAGAATGAAGATTTGGAAGAGATTTTAAAAAGGGTAGAAGAAGAAAACAGTTTGCAGAAAAGGGAAATATTAAAGCTGAATCAAAAAAAAGATTGTGTGAAAATAAAATCTTCAGTTTGTGATGTATCATGTGACACAATAGATTTGTGTTTTTCATTTGATAAATCTGATTTTGTTGAAAATATTGGTGATGAAAAATGTCAAGTTCAACATGTTGATGGATTTGCAAATCTTGCTTGTTGTGATAATATGTTAGAATCTACAAAAGTTGCTAATTATTTTGAAGAGAATGTTGGGTTGAAAATTATGAAAAGAATGGGTTACACGGGACAAGGACTAGGAAAACAAGAACAAGGAATGAGAGATCCAATTGAGGCTACAATGAGGCCAAAGTATGAAGGTCTCAGATATGTCCCAGGAAAGGGAAATGGTGCTACAAATGTAGGAAAATTTGTTCACAAAATGAAGAATGTTGAGTGTTCACAATATCATCGAAAAGGTCACACCAAGGATAAGTGTTGGGATTTACACCCTTGCAGTGTTTGTGGTTCAAAGAATCACTGTGAGAGAATGTGTTGGAATAAAGTGTCAAAGAATGAATCTGTTTCAGAATGCATAAAAATGGACTGTGGATGGTCTATCAATCAAGTTGGCAGAAGCTAATAGGTATGCTTAAAAGTTTGTACAAGTGTTCATATGTGAAGGTTAATAAAAATTCTAAAAGGAATGAAAGTTCAAAAGTGATGGAAAATATTTTGAATAAAAAGAAATTGTTGTCTAATGAGACACTTTCAAATTGTGAAGATATTGAAAGTTTTGTGTTGATGTTTTGAAACTTAAGTTACAAAAACTGCCACATCAGTTGAAAGGGTTAAATGAATGGCATCATTATTGAGAATTAAAAAAGGTGTTTGATAGATTTGATAAGTTAGAAAAAAAATTGTAATCACAAAAGAAAGAAGTGCAGAAGAAGCCACAAGAGTTTCCAAGTTTGAGTGACAGATGTCATGTATGCAAGGAGATGCAAAAGATTCAGAGATGTAGATGAGCTACCACTGCAAAATTCAAATTTTGGTACAACAACAGCTGTCAAAAGAACCAGTTAAAGTAATGCTCATGGATGCTTTGAAAAGCAGGCATACGAAGTTGTCAAGAAATAAAATGATAATAAAATCTGATAGTGAGTTGGAGAGACCCATCATCACATGAATGAATAAATAATAGGACGTCACAGCCGCAATTGTTAAATGACACCATCTGTGTTCTGATTAGAAATCTGAAAATTGTTTGGATTAAGGAGAAGTCTAGAAAAAAGTTACAGTAATTAAAAGGTCTCAATTATTTGTATAGCAGTAGTCACAATTTGAAGAATTTTTTTTTTGAAATGGAGTTTTGTTTTCTTGGCTATGTCAAATGACTATTGGACAAGGAAAAGATGAGGAAGTTGAAGGTTTTTTTTTTAAATGTTGAACAAGGAAGAAGAGATAGCCAGAATATAACAACTATTGGAGAAAGAAATAACTCAGATGAATGCAGCAGCATTCAATAAGCTATATTCATCATGTCTATTGAGAGTAGAGGATAGTGGAAATCAAAAAAGGAGATCAATTAGTTTAAATCAGCCGTAGCTGATCAAGAAGAGTTTACTGTTAGACAAGAAAAGGAGTATGGTGAATTGTATCGACTCTCAAGAGTCTAGTTCTCAAATGTTGTAAAGAGAAAGAATGTTAGATTTTTTTTATGACTGAATGAGCACAAGCTCGAGAAATTGTCAAAATGTAAGGGGTTTGTAATGGTTGTATGTTTTACAGAAAATTTGTAGAAATAGCTAGTCATGGTGATCAGATGAAACTCAGTCAATAATTGTGCAGAAATCAAAAAACAAGAGAAATGTTGCAGACCTCAAGAAGTTTGAAATTCAATGCAGAAAAGGAAAGAAATAAATCATCTAAAAAGCTTGTTATAGAATGAACAATTCAAACAAATTTGAAAACTTGAAGAAAACAGATTTGGAAAGAACAGCATAAATTGAAGGTTACAAAAAAAAGGAGAAGTCTCTACAGCAATTGAAATAAATGGGATTGATACCCTATAGATGAATTGGTTGAATTCATAGCTGCTCATTTATGTGAGTAGGAAAATGACATATAGGTGAATGATGCAGTTGTTGGAAACCATCAAGATAAGAAGCAAAAGATACAAGTTGAAGAGTCATGTCCAAGTAAATTTCTTAAAAAGAAAACAAGCAGGCGTTATCTTGAATGGCATGGAAACAAGCTCATCAACTGCCTAGAAGAGAGCATTCAAATTGCTGAAAAATGAAGAAGAAAGATTGAATTAAAGAGAGGAGAATTGGAGAAGAATGCCACAGCATTCGAGAATCACGTTGGATTAAGCATTGAAAGAAATTTTATGAGATTCTTTTTTGAGCTTCATCAAGTTGCAGCAGTCGTGTTTAAGGGGGAGTGTTGGAGATTAACCCTAACTGTTGGGTTACCGAGGGACCATTGCCCCTCTTCCTATCGCCTGTGGTACTGCGGTATTACCGTCATACCGTTGCCCTTGTTCTGCTTGCTCGTGGTACTGCGATCTCACCACCAAGCCACAACCTGTCATGCAGCTCTTGGCGGTTGTGTGATTATCGTAGCCCCATGGTCTTCATCCTCTCTCCTTGCGGCTGAGCGGTCTCTCCTGTCCTCACTGTGATACCGTGGCCTATCTTCCTACCACCCACGATGGCGCGGTTTACCACCATCTCGCGGCCTCTCATTCCCTCTTCCGCAGTAGTGCGGCCTCACCATGTCCCCACGATCTCCCTCCTAGCTCCTCACGGTAGCCCAGTATCACACGCCTTCACCGCGATACCACAAGCCGGTCCTTCCTCATGCGTGGTAGCATGGTTTTGATGATTTTGGCAGCGCTTTGGTGGACTTCCAATTGGTGACTAATTAATTTGAAAGGACATTATTTTAATGTGTTTAATTATTGTTTATTGGTGCCAGCTTTTGAAAGTGCTTTGATGGGAATTTTTCATTAACTTCTGTACTGGCCTCACACACTTTGTGGTTGTAATATATTTTTATTATTTTATGTTTTTGATGTATTTTAGTTGCTTGGTTGTATGTAAGCTAATGAAGAAGTAAAAAAATGATATAGCTCTCAAGAGCAGAATAATATCAAGAGTTTGTAATGTTGTGTACTAAGAAGAGTATAGAGGTAGAAGTAAGAATTTGCTCAGAAAAAGAAAGATTGTAATAGAGAAGAGCAGTAGCTCAGTGTGATGAAGATAAAAAAATTTGAAAAAGATGAATATAATATAATATCTCTGAGTTTTGAGTGTATGTTTCAAATTCTTAATTTTAAAGTTTAAATTTGTCTTATGTTGTTTTTTCTATGCTTTTCTACTTTGTTGTTTAACCAACAAAATCCAGCCACACCAGATTAAATTGATTCACAAGAAATGAAGAAATTTCGGTTAAATTACAAGAAGTCGGTGAAAGAATGAGAAGCCTCTCAAATTTGGGAATGAAGAATCTGTAAGCAGCCCTATCTCTAAACCAATTGATTAACACAATAATAACAGCATAAATAAAAGAACTTACAGAAGCAAGCAAATAATATCTTACAGTTTTTATTGAGACTTGCTTAAAAAACTACGCAGAGGCAAATTATTAATAATGTTTGCAACCTCTTAAAAAAGCAACAGTTCAAAGAAACCAACGCATGCAGTAGCTCTGCTTAACTGGCGGAGGAACTTGAAAAGGAAAAATTATTAATAGATATCTAAACAACTAAATGATTATGCAAACCATCTCTGAGAAAAGAAGCGCACATGGGATCAAAGCCAACATGCAGCATGGTGGTAACAACAGTAATCTTAAACTAAATTTGTGCATGAGGCAGATGTTATGGAAGAATTGGTTGAACTAGCATCAGTTATCAACAGGGAATCCAAATTGAAGCAATGTTCACATTTAACACATTGTGAGAAAGTCTCAATTCTTCTAATCTACTGAGATTATCAAAGGAGGCAAACGAAAAGGATCCAATCAAGTTGTTGGAACTTAGGCGAAGGAATTTTAAGCGTACAAACTACAAGCTTCAAAATTGAGGATGGAATGGCACCAACCATCTGGTTTCCACGAAGCTCAAGACTAACAAGCGCGAAAGGTTACCTAAAGAAGGGGGCATTACCCCCATTAAGTAGTTGTCTTCCAAGTTCGAATGAACAAGTTTAGAAAGATTGGATATGGAGGGAGGAAGTGGTCCTGCTAACCCACAGTCGGCCATGTAGAGATATGTAAGATTTGAGAGAGTGGTAATAACTTCACTCCACCTCTTAGTGCTCCATGCCTCCCAAGGAAAGAAATCTAGGGCACTGAGAGAGAGGTGTTCCAATCTGGTTGGGTTTTATAACCAATTTGCCAACCAGTGGCTCTTAAATCTTGTTGTGTAAGAGGATTTCAAATTTTAGTAGCTTAAATACCGCAATTTTGCCAAAGTCGCGGGAATTTAACCTTGGAAACCAGCCCTATACAGTTTCAGAAAAATAAGCCATTCAACTTTCCAATATCGGAAGCAGGCCTGGATTGATGGTCACCCCATCTATCATATAAAAATTTTAAGATGGTTTGGTCATTTTACTACCTTTCAATTGACATTTTAAGAAAATTATAAGTTAGTCAAAAAATGTTGAGTAATTTTTTTTATATTGAAAGAATGCAGCTTACAAAAAAGCAATCTAAAGACGAAAAAAAGAGCAGCAATCAACAACACAGTTACAAACAAAACTACAAACAACAAGACCTTTTCCTTTAGAGAAACTTCAAAGGTGATCGGCTCAGATCAATTGTTTCAAGCTATTCACCTTGACATTCACAACTGTACTATTCTTCCTTTGGCTACTACAGAAGATTCTTAAAACTGATCATTGATACTGTCACGATACCAAGACAATAACAGGCCATAAAGTTGGAAACTAGTAGATGTATAGGAGCAAGGTCTAATTAAGACCATCAAAGAGCACCAAGCTACTACACAACCTAAAATAATAATACCACTACTATGCATAAAAAACCCTTTCATCAAGTTGGAAGGTAATCCTCAAATTCTTACTGAGACTCTTTTTTACACAAAGATTTGTTTCTAAATTGATTTTAATATAAAAACAATAAAACAAAGCAAAGATTTATTTCTAAATTGCTTTTTAAAATTTATTGAAAAACATTTTTTGAAAATATTTTAATTTAATATATATTTTTATATCAATTTTTAAAAAATTTAAAATAAACATTGTAAAAAAAATCATTTATATTTCTATAACAAATTATTATAAAATAATATTATTACACGTTAAAAGTGAAAGCAACGAGTAACTCGGCAAATTTAATTTGACGTTTTCGAAAGAACAATTTTTAGCAGTAGGTTTTATTATTGCATCAATAAAATAATCAATTATGCATAAATATATAATATTTATTATATTTTTATAAAAAATAAAACATAGAATAGTAAACAATAGTAATTTTTTTTTTTAAATTGTTATGTAATATGAAGTGTTTTTCCTACTCTTTAATAAAATATTTTTAAATCTAAGTAAAATAATATAATACATTGAAAACTACAACTAATAGAGTTAAATACATTTTATATTTTCTAAGAGTATAAAATCAAAAAAAAATTAAAAAATATTTTATATTTAAAATTTAAGAAGAACAATGTTAAGTAAAAAAAAATTGAAATTCATTTTTTTTTAACATTTAATATTTATTTTTACGAAATCATATTTATTATAATGATAACTTTCAGTGTTTTTTATATATATTATTAATTTATACATGTATACTAGTAAATAAAACTATTATATTATATTATCCTATAATAAAATTTTAGGGTTTACAAATAATTTAAAGTGTCATATATACAATCATGTAAAATTTTAACAAGTCAAATGATACAGTCTAATAAATTTTAAAGTTGTAAAATACGGTCCAAAATGACAAAAACAGTCAAATAGACCACCAAATTCCCACGGAAAAAAAATTCCCACTGAGATCTAAATGTTCTAGAAGTTCAAGATTAAACAAAGTAACTGGAATTTGACCTTGGAAATCACCAGTAGACAAGTCCAGAAAAGTGAGCCTCCTCAACTTTCCAATATCGGAAAGGATCTTTGCAAACAAATTTGCACTGAAATGTAAATGTTGTAAATATTCAAGTTTAAACAAAGAGGAATGGATCTCACCTGCAAATAGAAGTCTGAGAAATCCAGCTGTGTAGCTTAGTAACAAAATTTAGAAAAACACATATGAATCTCATGGGTGAAAAGTACACCAGAAGAGTTTGTGCAAGAAAACTGTGCAAAGCACTACTTTTCATACAAACCATTCATTTATATGCAAAATGCAGAGTGTTAATGGCGGTTTGAATCCATTTTATCAGCGGCCAAATTTTACATAAAATTTCTTGTAAAATTCTCTACTGCTTTCAAATGATATCTTTTGAAATATTTTGAATGATACTTCAATTTCTCAAGACTGTATATTTTGGATTCCCTGTGTGCCCTGAATGTCAAGTTAGGATTGAAAAAATAGAATGGTGTATGTACTTGTTATCTAAACTAAAGATTTATAATTTTATTTATAAAACAGTGAAAAAGTTAAGCTATCACAAAATAATTGAAAAACAAAACTAGACAAATTGATATTTACAATTAACACATGACTAAAGATAAAAATTCATTTAGCATATAACCATTCGAAGAAATCCATTGGACAAAATAAGAAACCTAAGTAAAAATAGGGCATCCTATACCCCAAAAATTTTACAGTGATCCTAATTTTCCATTTCTCCTCACTCATATAATCTCTTATTCTCGTTGATTGTATATGGAATTCCTGACAACTCCTCCAACACAATCATAAGCAAGATAATTGTATGCATAATAAACTGGAATTCCATCTGCATTCCTATTAACATTTTTTTTATTCGTACCCTTATTATCAAAGAAAACTACATTACATTTCTGAATAACACGATTGAGAGATACCTCATCCTTCTCTTCACGATATGGACACAACAGTAGATTATAATCTTCCGCTCCAATCTTCTGAGGTTCTGTGTCTTTCTCAGAAACAATCGACATCAAGCCATGCTTTACAATAGACATCATGCCATGCTTTACAATATGTTGAGGCCTGTAAAACCAGATAACCCTAATGTATCTATGATCAAGGCTTATATCTACAACTTGTGCTACCAATGGATTTCCCCACAAACCTGATCTGATCTCCACAAAATCATTCTTCCCCAAACTCTTCTGGTGATTTTTCTTCTTTTCACCCATGAGATTCATATGTGTTTTGCCTCTGCTAAATTTTGTGAGCAGAGCTCATTCTAAAATAAAACTAAAATTAAAGAGAAATTTAGAAGGCTCAATTGCAACCAAAAAAAACAAAAAACAAAAAACAAAAAAAACTAGCATAGAAAGAAAAATTGAAATCTTTACTAAAGTTAGAATCTTATTTTCAAACGTTCATTTGCATGTTAGCATTCTCACTAAAAGTTAGCACTATAACTGAAAAGAAAGAATAAAATGTTTACTAGTAGTCTTATAAAAAACAAGGCTCATGCAACTAGAATTTTTGGAACATTTATTTTTAAATGTATTTTAAATAATATTAATTTTTTTTATAATTATTAAAATTTATAAAAGTAAATATATATATATATATATATATATATATATATATATATATATATATAAAATAAAGCAGTTGCATAAGTTTAATTTTTTTCAATAAAATGTTTATTTATTCAATAAAGAGATGTATAAGATAAATTTCTTTAGTTTTAATTTTAATTAATTTAAATTAATTATCAAAAATTAGGGTACTTATTTTTGGAAATATTGGTGAAGAAATAATTTTGATATAATGGTGAAAATTAGAATTATGTGAGACTTTTATAAAGGAAATGGTCAACATAGTTTTTTTAAGATGGATATATTTTTTTCATAAATTGAAGAGAATATTTTAATTGTTCAGAAATTAAAAAGTGAGGTTGATGGAAAGTCTTAGTATAGTAAATTTAATGTTTTTTCTTTCAAAAAAATTTAATATTTAGTAAATAGAGAAAAACAATTATTTTCCATTAATTTTTATTTTTAATAATTTAAAAAAAATCAAAATGTCATAATTTTGATTGACCGTAGTCTCATATATATATATATATATATATCTTTTGGAGAGGATTCTCCTCTAGTGCACTATTTTTTTATAAGATTTAAAGTATATTTTACTAGTTTTTAATTTCTAGTAGACTTATGTTTGATTATAATGACCTACTTGTAGTAAATTGAAGAAATTAACAATAAAATTTAATTAAAATATAAAAAATTATTGTTAAATTTTAGACTTCAAGTTCTACTGAAGAACATTTTGATATTTTCACAAAAGTATCTTTGGTTGGAGAAATTTGTAATTAGGCTATCACATGGGTTGTCAGCTTGATAGTTTTGATCAAAACTATTTTAACTAAAACCTTTTATACAAATTGATATACATTTTCATCTTTATTTCAAATTTATATTGTTAATTTTTTTGATTGGAAGAGTTTTATCCAAACTCTTTGTGCCAAGCAAAGGCCACATAGTTTTAAACAAAATATTTTTTCTAGAAAACTATTTTATTGGCCAAAAGTGTGACACGGTCTTAGAATTTCACCCAATAATTAATCTATATATGTCCTATGTCTAAGATTTTGTGTAGAACTATAATTGTCTTAAAGTCAAACCTGTACTTTTGCTTTCTATTTTGCTCTAATTTCTACTCCCTAATGATCATAAGGGCTATTGATATTTTAAAATACATTAAGGAGGCTAGATTGGATCACTATCCCCTCAACTTCTCCTAGGTCAACCCTCTAGAATGGTCAAATTTATGACCTTGAAAAATGTTACCAAATTGAAAACAAGCATGCAAGTGTTCAACAATGTAAAATTCTAATACAAATAGATTATTTCTAGTGCTCCAATTGTATTGCTCTTATGATGAATTTTCCTTGTATGCTCAATGAATTTGAATGATTACTATATGCGAATTAATATCTAAATGTATATCTTTAAATACTAAGAAAACAATTTTTTGCATAAATGTGTGCCAAGTTAGGTCCAACATCTAGTGGAAAAGGGTGGGATTTAGCAAATTTTGAATTCTAAAAATTTGAATTTTGAGTCAAGTTTGTTTTTTTGTAGAATTTCTCTCATGAATCACAAAAATAACTTAGAACATAGAACTAATGATCTCAAGGTGGAGAATAGATGTGTGGGAATTTGGGTCAATAAGGAGGTAAATTCATGGAATAAGTATAGATATGGAAAAGATAAGGCTAGATGCTTCTTCTTTTTTGATGGAGGGGGTTGTAAGTAGGAGTAAATGAGGGTAGATAAGTATTAGGGAAGGATCCCAAGTTAGTTCAAAAACATTTTACATTTTGCCCCGACTTTGAGGTACATGTGAATCCTAGCATGAACACAATCTCAAAGTAAATGATCACTCTCAAATTCATGAAAGTAAACACTCAAATATTAAAAGGATACTAGTCCACATAAATTAATGGACCCCACTATATATTGCCATGTGTCCATTATCTTTGGCATGCATGCTTCATGTCATCTTGCAAGATAGAGAAAGGATGTGCAATGAGTAACTTCTACCTCATAAATTAAATAGGCATAAAATATAAACTTTCTTTAATTTTCTAGGAAATTGAAAAGTATAAAATGAGGAGTATGGTTAAGATTTTTTCTTGCACAAAAAATGATATGACACATTTTTATGTGGCATATAAAACATGTTACCGCATCATGTGATGAAGCTCCATCTAGACATAATCTTGATTCTTTGCATAGGATTTATCACTAATTAAAATGGCAACATAGGAATGTTGGTGGCAATATATTCCCCCCTCCAATTGGTTGTGTGCTCATGTGTCAAGAAATTGAGGTATGGAAAAACAGTACATGAAAGTAAGTGTGATCAATGGATAAGCATGTAAGTTAATAAATTGAATGTTATGAATGCATTGTGTAACAATCAAGTAAGTATTAAGTGATAAGTGTGAAAATCATGTATAAAATAGTGATAAACATCAAGGAAACGAGGCTACCTTTATCAAGGCCAAATGAAAGTGGTGATGCAACCCTCAATGGCTAAAAATACTTTTGTAGGTACATAGGACACTATGCTAAGTATATACCAACAATTTGACATACAAGAGCACAATCATACAATGGTTGGGTATGACAATAAGTTCCTATTAGTAGTATAGCTCTAAATATCTAAATATAAAATTAAATTAGACATGTGGGCATAAGGTAAAGGACGGTTGTAGATCAAGATAAGGAAATGTAGGTACAAATGATATGGAGGAAAAAATGATATTTTAATGTTAAGTTATGGCATTGAAGGTTCAATACAAAATGGGGGAAGGTGTGATTCCCCAAAATTTAGTAGGATATCTCTAAAAGTGTGATATGGGTATGTAAGCTCATGAAATGTGAAATAAGATGAAGGATGCACAATCTAAATAAGATAAATGTCATAAGTGTGTAAACACAAGGAGTATATGTGATCTATCCTAGTAAAGAGTGGCCATAAATATGCATAAAAAATAGAAAGCGATCAAGATGAAATAAGAAACCAAAGTGGTAAAGCATGGGTCATTAAATTTTAATACCCAATTTTTATATTCTTTTTAAATAAGTGAAAACATTGTTAAAAAAATTGTTGAACTAACAAATATAACATCAATAGTGTTGCAACATGAACACATGCCCAATTATTTTCATCACCACGACAATGCTAACACAAACACCTATGCATACACAAAAGAGACATGTAGTTGAAAAACACAAAAAGAGAGACAATATATCATCTCAACATGGCAAGAGTGGTAAGAATCCCATGCAACACACTCGGCTAAAAGCATAAACCTATGTCACACTTTATAAAGGTATCGGCCAACAGCAAAAAAAAATTGAACTTCAACCACATAAAAGTGGTCTTTTTGTTTTGAATTTCAAAATGTGTAAACTAATGAAATGTAGAACTTTTGACAATTTTATTCTTGTAATTTTTTAATTTTTTTAAAAAATTGTTTTCATTATGTTTTTTTATCAATTTAAGGATAGATTTTAGAAGGCTAAAAAATTTGAGAAAAATGTGACTTCATGGGCCGTCAAGAAACAAATTGAAAAAACTTCATTTCTCCCTAAAACAAATTTCTCCAAATAGGTAACTTCAATATCTTGTGCATGGAAAAAAAATCAAATTTTGATGTATATTTTTCTCGTAATAACGTTTTAAAGTCAAACTTGTCAAAATTTGACAGTTTTCACGAGCCGTCAACTATTTTCAATTTTTTTAATCATTTTCAAAAAAAAAAATATAACCTTTTGAAGAAGACTCTCTCCTCTTCTGCCCCATATAATTTTTTAAAAATTATAATATGTTATACTATTTCTTTAATTTCTAATCAGCTTCTTTTTTAATTTTAACAACCTACTTGCATTATTTTAAAAATAAAATATATTAAAACTAATCAAAATATTAAAAAAATAATATATTTGGATTCCCCACTCTGAGCTCTACAAAAGGATATTTTTCTTTTTTGTAGAAAAATCATTCTAACTAGAGAAATACTTAGTTAAAGTTGAAAGTTTCAGAAAATTCTAAAAAATGTTGAGTTGGTTGCCAACTAGGATGCCAACTAGACAGTTTCGGTCGAAAGGGTTTCTATCGGAACGGTTTCAACTAAAACCATTCCAATAGAAACCCTGCACATATAATAAGCCAATTTGAAAGCCAAATTCAAAGTTGCGAAGGGAAATTTTGTTTTTTTTGGTTTCGACCGAAACCTATTCAGTCGAAACCTTGTGTGCCACGTATATGCCATATGGTTTTGGTTGAAACCTATTTGGCCGAAACTTTTCCGATCGAAAATAGTTCACTCAGAACTATTTATTTGGTTGAAAGTGTGACACAAGTTTGTGTTTTTACCCACTCTCTAAAAAAAAGAACAAAACCAAGAGGCACACATGAGTAGAGATTTATTATCCACTCAATCTACTCAATGAGTCACATAACATAATACAACAATAGCTTGCATAATAGGAAAAATCCAATGTAAGAAAGAAGATACAATTCAATTCATTCCTTAATCATTAACATTAATATGAATAGATGATTTAGATTCAACTATAAATATAGGAACATTATAAAATAAAGTACATTGACTATCTTTATCACTAAGATTCATTAAATATACATAGTGCATTCAATACTCAATTGGCATATCTATTTAGGCAAGGACGCAAGAGAGAGAAATATACACACAACAACTCATAACAAATGTATATTTCACTTTAAATCAAGCACCTATATTAACCAAAATAGAAAAGTAGAGCTAACTCATAGTCTAATCAATCCCTTTTAATACATAAGTAAGAAAACTATAAAGAAGGAAAAAAGAAGTTATTCTTTTTATATTTTTTTAACTATTAACAATTAATATTCTTTCCAACATAAAGGAGTATACACAAGTATGAATATAAACATGAATACGCATTTTAGGTTAAATTTTCCACAATAGAAAATATTCCAAGTAGATGGATAAGAAGATTATTACTAGCAATCCTACAAAAACACATAGCACTATAACAAGTTAATATTTACAAAGTGAAAAAGAGTTAGAACTAATATTTAAAAATGACAAATATTTAGCAACCTTCCATAACACTATATCAAATAACTCCTAATAGGAAGTATGAACAATTCCTAACATAAAAAACATACATCTTCCATTTCTTCATTACATATATTTACCAATTCATTAAATTGTTTCATGAATGAAAGAGAGAACTTGGTAAGATAGCACAATATCAAGTTTCAAATAAATCCACCATTTTTTGACATTCTATCATAGATAAGGGATGTACACCACACATCATTTTATTTTCTCTTTTGAGCATAAGTTATGTCCATCATAATACATAGAGGTATGTAACATGCAAACTAGTATTAATGGCTAGTTAAATACATACATGTATTCATTCATTCTCATAGGAAATGAATACATGATAAGAAAAGGAGGTTGGGTACTATTTAAAACATGTCGTAACATAATAATATGCAATATAAACAATTTACTATCTATTAATTATTCAAAGGGAAACATTTATACTCAATATTCACTATACATAGGATAATAATGACCAATTTTCATAAATCACTTCCAAAGCTAAATAAAAACATATCTAATTGTTATAAATTATTGTACGATGATAGATAACCCCAAAAATGAGAACAAGACTTTAAAATTAATAGTTTTCAAGAAGTTTTTGTTAATTTAAGTTTTAGAAAGAAATGGTCATAACTTCTTGAAAATGTATCAGCCTTCAATTCTATAATAAATCTTAGAGATATTTATAAAAAATTTAAATGGTTTTATAAAAAAATTAATGGGAAATTATTTCCAAGGTTTAATGATAGGCTTTTATGGATTTTTGGAAAATAGTCAACTTGTTTAAATAATCATCACAAATGATCTGCAAGTGATAAAGGACCATGATTTAGAGGTAAATTGTATACCCTAGTTCAAAACCACATAACCAAAAATCATACCAACCTAATCTACAATTTAAAATTTATCTCTAAGAAATTGTTGTACCCCCTCAATATGATGTATACATACAAATAACTTCATATTGCTACTTAAGTTAAACTATACAATATATGGATAAAATTGAACATCTTGAGTCATATTAGATTGAAACCCATAAATTTTACACATTTAACCTTTCTGATAACATGTTCCACACATAAATAATTTTTGAACATGTCTATATTGATTTCTACAAGCCAAAATTCTATTTATAAAAGTTCAATTTTTAATAAGAATTAAAACTATAGTAGTGAAGTTTTCATTTACACAACCTCATATATGCATTAGGAGGTGGTGTTCAACTATTTGAGAAAACCCTAAATGTAAAGTAAACAAGATCTTCACTAAAAATAAAAGTACAATATAAATGTATGAGTCAATAGTTAGGTGCCAAGATTTCAACATGATGAAGGGTCAATAATGAGCACCACAAAACACTCCAATATCAATTGGGGAAAGTATGCTACCACCCAAATATAATAACACTATCAAGTGCAAATGGGTTTTCATGCAATTCTAGTCATCCCCCTAGCTAGAGAAGTAGATTCAATAATTCACAAAAATAATGTCTCTCTCATGTATTCACCTAAGTTTATCACAAGAGGCATAAATCCACACATAGGATTATCACAATAATCACCAATAAAGGGATTAAAATATGAAATAACTCACAATATTTGCATGGATTCTCACAAGAAAATGCATAAAATTAACATATTATAGACTCAAGTAAAGATTTCTCACAATCTCCATGATAACCATACAAGGGTTCAAACAAGGTATCATGAAAACCTTATATTCTCCACACAAAAATATATAATATTACATCAAGGATTTACTCAAATATGTCATGGTTTCTATTGATTCTCATTGGCATCACCCTCCATGATTTCTATTGAAAATAAGGAACCCCATTTTCTTGTGTCCTCCTCACTTCCCTAGTCCCATTTAGCACTCCCATTGATATTAGATCAAATAATTTCATCAATGGGCCCCTTTGGTAAATTTAGTCTTGGATTTATTCTTTGCTTCCCTTTATGTCTTAATATAGTAATTTGCCTAAATTACAAACCTTCAAAAAAAATAAGTATGACAAACTCAAGTTTCATTTCTTACCATATGTGAGGTTTTAAACTTTCCTCTACTAGCATCTCAATAGTCCAATCCCCAATTTCATGTGCCTCCAAGCTTCCTTATGAGGGTCTATCCTATATTGAAGTTCAATATTTCTCCTACCTGAGTTCTTAGTCACACAATTTCCCAAAGTTCCTAACTCCTAGATCATTCAAAGTTATAGGCTTATCTTTACTTGGGCACTCGATTAGTAAATTATCTAAACCCAAAAGTTTTATCCCTTTGTAACATGCCAATTGTTCACGCAAGTAAAATTCCTAAGTTTTCACTTTCAAGTAATTAAACTATGTTTCAAAACCATTGCCATAAAATTTTATTTTCCAAAGGAGAAAAAATGAGTACAAATGACATAACCAATTTCATTCATTGATTTCATTTCCAAAATAATATTCCACATATTACAATATTTCCAAAGGTTGTATACAAAATACATACATAGCTCAACCAAGCTTCAAAATAATAGATATAGATGGTTCAAGAATCTCCTTCAAATCTTAGTTGCCAACTAAGGAGGAGAAGCATCACTCAAGTGCTTTTTCGCCAACCATGGACTCAAATGTTGTCCCCTGCACATCTATCATTTGATAGATGTCCCTACCCTTCGACGAAGAGATTGGTGGAGTAACCTCGTAATGATAACCACTTTGAGCTTAGTGTTGTTCCCTACATAACTAGAAGTTACAGTAGACACTACAATCTTGAACTAGCATGCATAAAAGGAACATAGTTAATTAACAGTAGAGCCAAAGGCAATCACACTACTTTGGCCAAAGTATTCTCACTTAGTATTTCAAGTGATAGTCATCCTATTCACATACACTACTCTAGCTCTATTTGACTTTAGGCTATTATAAAATATGCATAGGTAATTTCCTTCAATAGGTAGTCATTAACCTCATAAATGACCTACTCCCTTTTAATAAAACACATTGGTATCTATACCCATAAAGTGTAAAAAAAATCATATATTACCCCCTTCAATGGATATTATATCCCAGGTATAACATATGAGCTTTCTAACATTCCTACAAATTAACTTTGTATAAAATAACTTAACAAGCTATTTCCATTTCATTTATCCTAGTATATAATACTAAAGACAACATTCAATTCCTCCTTACTATGGATTAAGTACAAGCACTTATAAGAAAATCATAATAATAATTCTTATCCTTTCCTACAAGAAAATTAGATTATTTCTCTATTTCATGCAACCTATTGCAATTCTACTTTTAACAAACAAGGCAATCGATCTTTCACAAAAAAGACAAAACATGAAGAGAATAGGATTTGATTCCTAATAAACACTTATTCCAATTGACCCACTAGATCTCTAGCTTAGCCTCCTGATAGAATCAACTTTAGCAACAAACCCTCTCAATTTCTCTCACTAAATTACTCATAATGATTCACAACAAAATAAGAATTATCTCAATAGAAAATATAGTAGAATGGAGTAGTGTAATGATGCAAAGAAGAATTGTATGCAAATAAGGTAAGAATACCTCATATTTATACCCAAAAACCAACATCATCATCCTACAAACAAGGCTTAAGCTATGACACTTCCTAGAAATATACCAACGAATCAGCTTAACAAAGAAAAGGTGGTGGATTTCTATCATATTACTCACCAAAACTATACAGAAGATTGATCATATGCTTGCCATAGAAGTTTGACCATTCCATAAAGCACATGCTTCATTCAGTAAATCAACTTTTGGGATTATAAGACTTCTAAAAGACATAGAGAATTCATATTATGGTGTCATCTATTCAACATATTTCCTATTCATAAGCTTACTATTTAAAATAGAGAATAATTCAGATGTCTCATGGTTGCATATCAAATAGTCGACTTAGTCATAGACTTGGAAATCAACACATATTAATGAATCAACCTCCATATTAATAACATTGTTAGTGCTTTAACTCAGCACGCTTGCAGCATTTTATTCCATGTGTCCAATATGCTTACTTAGTGGATTTATTACTTATGTTTTCCATCGACTATTATCCATAAGGATAAATATGGTTTCATTGCTTAATATTGCGCTACTAAATATAGCGCTATATTCATATTGTATCAACCATGGAATTTATACTTTAAATCGGCCTTTATCATAGATCGACCATCAATATATTATGTATATATATATATATGTACATATATAACATTAATAAATAGCATTTGATGCTATTTCTATATATGTATATATATATCCTTTGACAAATAAGTTTTTCTAAATATACCACTTGATATTCGAATGAATAAGATCAAGTTAACATTTTATATGCAATAATATTTATATATACATCTATATATATGTATATGTATATGTACGTATACATATATCAATATATTCGTATGGACATTCCCATTTTTCAACACATACGTGTATATCGACATGTGTATACATATATATATATATATATTCAATTATACAAACAAATATATTAACAATTGCTATCTTATTGATGGATTTATTTATACACGTGATGTATATGCATATATACATGCATGTCTCAATGTCCTCTTGATATCACCATGCCCATGAGCAATCGATTCATGAGTGTGTGTAGGTACGTCTACCTACGTACTCTCATTCATGCATTATCTCATGTGTATGGATTATCGTTGGCATGCACATGCATATATATATGCACATTCTATGTATATATATCTCATCAATCAAGTATAGTAATATGAAGAATAAATCATATGCATCAATCACATAAACACAATCCAAGAATTCTCTTAACAAAAATCAAGGTTCTTCCTAATGCAAACACATCATACTAAAGGATGACTTACCAATTCCCAAAAATATGACTTGACTCAACCATTCTATCAGTGAGTGTTTTTGTAAGCTCATTAGGTTTCGTTATAGGTTACCTAACCAATTTCCTCTCCTAAGTGATACTTCCCCTCACTTCCGAAGGATTGACTATGAACCTACATCCAACTTAACACATTTTCATGGTAGTCAATTGTTCATCAAACAAGCATTTACATTATACTTTTCATAGTTAGAATATCAAATTCTATAACCATTCATTCCATATATGCATTCCATCATATAACATTAAATGAAAAAAATATTCATTCATAATTCTCTGATAAACAAAGTACAATCCATTTATATTTTCAATCAAAATTCCAAATACATTCACATATGCAGTAATTTACCCTAACATAGTAATAATAATTAGGTAAACACACAATGGGGTGTCACATACTCCCCCCCTTGTGGATCATCGTCCTCGATGATTTTATGTAGAAAATATAAACTAAACAAACAAACAAACATTATTTTTCAAGCACTTTCATAAGCATGTAAGACGTGTGGAAACTTTTGCTCTATCTCAACATAGTCTTACCAAGTGGCAAAATATTTTGCATACTGGTCCCACTAGACATTTCACTGTAGAACTTCCCTATTACGCAAGTGAAGCTTACGCATTTTGAGTACCTTGATAGGCTCAATTATTACCACTCTAGGGTCTTGTACCTGTAAAGCATTCCAATCAATTACATGATTATCTCTTGGTATATACTTATTTAGGTGAGATACGTGAAAGACATTATGCATTTCAGCAAGAGCTGGTGGCAACACAATTCAATAAGCTACAAGATTCACTTCCTCAAGAATCTCAAAAGGACCTACATAGCACGGAGCTAGTTTGGATGACTTTCCAAACTTGATGGAAATTTTATGAGGTTTTACTCTTAACAACACCTTATCACCTATTGCAAAATTCTTGAGTACTCAGTTTGTATCCACATAACTTTTATTTCTATCATTGGCTTTAGCTAGCCTTTGCTTAATAATCCTAACTTGATCTTCCATTTTAGCCAACATATCTAGCCCAAGACTTACCCTATCCTCAATTTTATCCCAACTTATAGGGGTTCGACACTTTTGACCATACAATGCTTCGAAAGGAGCCACCTTTATTGCAGAATGGTAGGAATTATTCTAAAAAAATTTCACTAAAGGCAAGTAATCTTCCTACTTGTATTGTTGATACATGCAATACATTCTAAGTAGGTCTTCGAGTACTTGATTCACCCTTTCTATTTTTCCATTTGTTTACGGATGATATGTTGAACTTATATTTAATTGAGTCCCAAGTGCAGAAAATAAGGTTTGCCAAAACCTTGAGGTCAAACATGTATCCCTATCTGATATAATCTTCTCAGGAATTCCATGCAATCTAAACACCTCTTGAATGAATTTTTGAGCTATGACAGGAGCTCCATTAGTTAGATTCCTAGGTATGAAATGTGCTACCTTAGTAAGCTTTTCCACAACCACAAGAATGGCATTGTGCTTATTCCTTGACATAGGTAATCCTTGCACAAAGTCCATACTAATGACTTGCCTCTTACTCTCAGGAATATCATGTGGTACTACAACAAATCCATGTGATTAGCTCCCTTTCTTGCTCCCTTTTTTGCTTCCACCCACTATTTCAATGTATTTTTCTCCAATTTTCTAAAAAAAGTCAGCACTATTTTTCGATTCGACATTATTTTTGGCGTTTATTATGCCGTCCAGAACAAGCAGGCTCTAAATTCGGCACAAAGTAGCACCAACTTTTACGCCATGTTTAATGTTGGGTTCAACGCCAAGTTTAGCGCCAAATTTAGCACCGAGTCTAGCGCCAATCATAATGTCGAGTTTTCACCGAGTTTAGCTCTTGATTGTAACACTGATAATAGTGCCTAATTATGCACCTACTTTGGAGCATACTTTAGTTCCTAGTCTATCGCCGAGTGTAGCGCCGAGTGTAGCACCCTATTTTTTGGTTGAATTCAGGATTGATTAGTCCTAAATGCATATCTTAGGGATTAAAACATATTAAATAAATAATATCAGCTGCACTAGAACATATCGACGGAAGGGAACACAATGTCCCATTGATGGAGCGATACATTATACAGTAATGAATTTCAACATGTGGTGAAAGTATATTGAGGGAACAGAAGGCTATCGAGCCAACTTAAAGTCTGGTTCCCTCGATGGAATGATAAAAGGCTGAAGGCATCGGAGGAAGTGACACTTATCGGTGGAAGGCTAACAAGAGTCTCCCTGATGACCCGATAAGACCATGAACCGTCAAGTACATGTTAAGGAAGGATATTCAAGGAACTAGGGCACATCAGGGAGACATTAATTGGCGTCTTGCCGATACCCCAAAAGGAAGGAGTTCATTGATGAAGAAGGTGGTTATCGGTGAAAATGGAATCATGGTCTTGCCGATGCAATGATGATGATTATTTTTGACTGATGTGATGTCTCATTTATATCATTGAGATATTCAAAATAAATGATCTGCTCGATGACAAGATTGATAACAAGTAGAGAATTTATGAGCTAGAGCTAAGTGAATTATACCTCAATTTGATCACATATTTTCATTAAGACTTGAAAAGGATTCGTTGGACGCAGGAGCAGAGTAAAGGAGGTTGGGAATTCACCATAAGTATAGCTCAGACTTAGTGAAAGCGAATCCAAGTAAGTAAAATAAAATTGACTAAGAAGTTGCTTCTATAAAGACATAAGAAAATTGAACAATGGAAGAAAGCTCAGAAATTCCAAAAATTAAGAAACAAAAAAAAGAGAAAATACTTCTAAACCAAGACTTAATTGACCAATGCCTAGGGTCAGGGTTGAGGCCTAAAAGGAGTGCACTGAAAAATCCTTCCATGGATAATTTATAGGATGAGCACAAAGGTTTAGGAAACATGTGGACACCATGCGGGGATATGAGCTATTCATATACCATTATAGGAAATAGTATAGGTTTCAACCAATCTCCAACCTGTGGAGATTGAACCTAGGAAGATTAGTGGTACCCAATGTGTTTGTTAATACAGAGCTGGTTAAAGCTCTAGCCAACAAATATGACCCTAAAAGAAGAGCTATTCAATCACATGATGGGTCTGACATTCTCATTATCTCCAAAGATCTCATATCTAATGTTTATCAATTGGAATTCTCTCTGAATTTACCATTTACAATCAAATACCTTCTAACAAAGTACCATCACATGGACACGAGCTATAAAAGATGGAAGCTACCACTTCACAGGCCCAAGGATGAAGGTATCCAGCTCAAAAGGTTTTCCAGTGATGAAAACCCTCCATTTCATGAGGATTTATTTGAAGAATATTTTCAATATACATATTATTTAGTTGGACAAGTGTTAGGAGTAGAGGTCTCACCCCTCATGTCAATTACCCCAATGGTCTTAGCTGCAGACATACAAAGCAAAGATGCCAGACCATTTGACTATGTCAATTATTTAGCCAATGCTCTGAACCAGGGAATGGGAAGGATCAAAAGCAACAGTGATAGCATTCATGATTTCAAACATTACTCTTTGTTTATGCATTTGCTTCTACATGAAGGACAAGTTAGAAGGTTCTGGGGAGAATAATTAAGGATAAGAGATGTAGATGAAAGTGGGAATTATAAACTTGTACAAATGTGGACTTCCATATGGAATAGCAGATATGGTAGATCACACTATCTGTACTTTGAGGAATATTTTGTCAAGCCATTGTTGAAATTGTTGGGACATCCATGTAATTATAACCTATCCCTTGAAATATAGAAATTCTTGAGACCAAAGGAAAAGGATCCCAGGAAAAAGGTAAATCATAACTAGGGGGATTGGTATGCATTTCCTAATTGCACTATGATTAGAGTCTATGGGTTTGAAGGAGCCCCACATCTATTGCTAAAAATAGTTCCAAACATAATAGCCTATTTGGAAATTATGAGACAATTGGCTAAATCCTATACAAAACATCTTAAGAGATACAATAAGCAGTCTATCATGCCTAGCACTTTGTGCTTTGGAGATTTTATAGCAGTCACCAATGAAGGGTATGAAGAAATTGATACAAATTTGGCAAAATACAATTTACCGTTGGGTAATGAAAGAAAGAATTTTGATACAAAGGGTTTTATTCACAAGGAAAAATTGTCATAAGGAATATCAGGGTATGAACACCAACTCTCTATTGATGATGTAATAAGAAATTATGATGAGGCCTCAACAAAAGACAGGATCACTGCATATAACAAAGTTGTGTTTGCTGAGACCTAGAAAAAAGGAAATGTCCCATCCTATTTAGGGGCATTTAATGAAGTACATGATCCTCTAGAAAGAATTGAGCAGCTCATCACTTATGTGGATGAGCTAATAGAAGATGTATCCCCAAATGTCTTTGAAGCACCTCAGAAAACTTATTCAGGAATGCAGGTTGAGGACATAGAGCCTCCTAATTACATAGGTCCTCATAGCCCACTCCAGAAATGAACTTCTCCGTAGATAAATTAAGGAAGAAGGTGGCTAGTCACAGAGATAAAACATCTTCCTCTTCTAGATCAGAATTATATTCCCCATGGTTAGAGAGTGATAAAATAATATTGGATGCATTAGCAAATGTAGCTTACTGGAAACACTATCATCAGAAGTCTCAAGAGAAATGCAAGGAGCTGAAAATAGGAATAAAAACCACTAAATATAATGTTGTGTCTGAGATAATCAAAGAAAGATTCAACAGGATGATGGATCGTGTTGATGAATATTGGAAATTATTTAAAGAAACACACTCAGCACTTGTGGAGAATGAAAGATTGCAAAGACGGATGATTGACAAAAGGGAGGAGCTCCAAAATGAGAAAGCCATGAAAGGTCAGACATTGCAAACATACAATAAGCTGGTGGAATCACACAACAAGTACGACAATAGGCTCAAAGAGGACCTTGACTATTTCGATTTGCATCTTACAATCCATGATAGCCTTGGAAATCTTAGGGAGAAAGATGATTGGAAGGATGAGCTCGCCATGTATCTACATACTACATTGCAAGAAATAAATGACGAAGAGATGGTGTTACAAAATACACATAAACAACTTGAAAAGATGATGTATGTGGAATATGATATGAAGGGTGCAATTGCCAACATGGAAACTTATGTTGAGGAGGAATACACTCGTCATCTCTCTACCATCGACTTGTTCATCAGCCAAACCAGAGATGCAACAAATACATAGGGGCAGCCATTGTAGCTTAAAGACCAACCGGCATCATAAGGAAGATACACTCTGTAGGTGGTGCATTATCATGGAGTAGGAGCCTTGAACAAATCTTAAGTGGTCACGGGCACCTGCTAGAAGATTAACAGAGCAATGCATTCATGTGTTGAAGTGTTATGTTTTCATTTATGTTAATTATCTATTTATCATCAAACATCATAACTATTTGTTATAATGCATATTATTTAAAAGGAAATACAATGGAGATGACCGATTATAATTCGTAATCCATTTTCAGTGTTCAATTGTTGTGTCAATTCTTCATGCTTATTTATTGCTTTGTTGTCTCCAAAGTGATATTTTCAAGTTATTTAAGTTAGCAAGATTTATCAAGGCACATTTTTTGTTACTGTGTGGATGCTTTGATTGGTTTCTGGTTAGGAGTGAATTAAATTCCTTTCAAATAATTTACTTTAATTGGCTCCTATTAAGGATTAAAAGTCCTTTTAGAGAAATTTTTTTGATTGGTTTCCATCAACTTAAGAATTAAAATTCCTTTCATACTTCCATAATAACTTGAGGGGATAACACGGGGACTATTAAAGAAGAGCATTGTAATATCAATTGAAACAATATAATGGAGAACATCTTATTATCAGAGATTCTCCATGATTATGCCATCATTCTATATTTTTCTTATGTTTTCCATACTTATTTATTCTTATATTTGAATGAATATCAGTTATTGAGCCTCAATATTGTGCTTATGTGAATGAAGTGTTGATACAGTAAAGCATTTATTGTGGATTTTGGTAGAGCTGCTAAAAAAATTGAAAATTTGAGCTTATTTTTCCTTGTTACATGTTCAACATAAAAATGGAAACTATTTAAAAATAATAAAGTTAAAAAATTTGCTTATTTAAGTAATTGTGAGTTACGTGCATTAATATTTTATTAACTTTTGTGTCTTCATGAACATATGTTGATACAAAATGAATGGAAGAAGCATCCAAGTAATCCTAATTTTATCTGCCAATAATTCATACCAAAGATTGAACAATTTAAGGATATTGCAATAGGTAATTTGTATCGACACAAATAATATTACTGAAGAATTTCAAAGTTTAGGCCATAAGAATCATCCTTTTTTAAACATGGATTGTAAATAATTCTAAAAAAATTAGAAGTCTTGGTCATTAATATTATTGTCTGCTACAATTGCATCCAGTGTATCATTGTCAATGTTCATATATTCTTTCAAGTAATTAATATTATCATCATCCTCATCTTGATCTGCATCATCTTCATCATCATTTAAATTTGACTATAGACCATTTATATTGTTACCAGATGTATTTGGATCATCATTTTCTATACCATCCATATTGTTGTCTTCCATAACATCATCTAACTTTGGATTGTTGTCTTCTTGTGCCTGAACATAACCATCTTCAACATCATCATGGATGTCAATTTCTTCAATGTTCTCTAATCCCTCTCTCATTTTGTTGGCCATCATTGTTTTGCTCAGTATTCACTAATGCATCGTTAAATACATGCCTTAATATTGGATCATAATGTATGACAAACATACATTTCGGGTCCAAAATATCTTCATAGAAAAATACCTGCACATGAACAAAATACATATATTAGACGTATGTTATAACAATTTTACTGATTAATAAACACATGTATATATTCGCAATATACTATGAATTAATAGATAAATGATCACTACCGCTTCTTGTTTGAGTTAAAGAAATACCTGCTCACAATGAATTGGTAGAACATAAGGCTCCTTATCCTCTGGTAGGAATCATGAGTAATCTATAGAAAACAATCCACTATGGGTATCCTATCTTCGTGTCCTCTCAAATGCTTCATACCATCTACACTTTAAAATACAACATTTAAAAGAGCAGTAATCCAACTCAATAATTTCTTGTATTTTCCCAACATATTATAGATTCCCTTCAATTATATTCTTATCTTTTGAGCTTGATCAGCTGGATTGCTTGAAGTCAACCATTATGCCACAATCGAAGGATCGTCTCTTTACATCTACACTTTCTACACAATAATGTCGACCATATGCCCACATTGGTGGATATTTCCTCGCCTGTGAAAGACCATTTATTTCAGTGAAAACAAATATAATGAAAAATATTAAAATAGTTAATAGTGTCAAAACTGTAAGGAAACAACATTTTGTAAAATTCCAATTGTACCTTTCTTTCACATCCTCTAGACATGTTGATTTCATCTTTTGTTATGTTTGAATCTATATCTGCATCTTCTATTTGATTTTGAATTTGTTCAGTAACCCATTCTAGTGTGCAATCTTTGCCCCATTCCCCAAGCAGATCAGTGGGAAGTGGAGTATTACTTGGGTTCTATCTCTTAAACTGTCTCCTTGCTTCTAACACTTCTTCTCTCTTTTTATCATATAGATCAATCTATTTGTTCATAAATTCCATGTGGTACAGAATGAACTTGTCAAGTATAGAACTTTCATCTACACCTATTACATGTCAACATGTTTATTTCAAACTCCAAATGTCATGTTGTTAATTTGACAAATAAATTACAGAGTAAATTAATGATTGCAAGAAAAACAACTACACTGATCGTGAATTTACTTACTAGTTTGTACTTCAACACTATTAGATTGTGGTTTTTCTCCATCAATAATATTTGATGCTCGTTCTTCATCCCAAATGTGTGGCCCATCTTCAAAATCCTTACCAAGGAATTCATACAAGAAGAAAAATGCTTCATTCAATACATACCCTTCAGCCATGCAACCCTTTGCATGTGCCTTTTTTCAGACATATCTTTTAAGATTTTTCATATACGTCTCAAAGAAAAACATCCACCTCGTTGATATGACACCCACCAATTCAATTTCATCGACTAGGTCTATAAGTAAATGGACTTGTAGGTCCATGAAACTTGTAGGGAGCTCCTTCTCAAATACACAAACAATTTTTGCAATTTCCTTCTTCCACTTTGGCACTTCAGAATCGTGGATCTCCTTGGAGGTAACCCACCTAATATAAGAATAGTAAATTAGTATGAACCTTTAGTCAAAAATTTAAATGCAATTTAATATCTCTATGTCTCTCACACATGAACATTTCATATAGCCACATACCTTGTAAATGATGACAATCAACTTATGGCATTCCTTAAGTCAACTGTAAGACAGGAATCCCCCCTAATTGCCAATGGCATGATATGCTATCAAACACATTTATGAAAAGGTCATTAGTAATTTTTTCTCACACAACAAAATATCAAAATATATTTAGTACTTAATCAATGTTACTAGTAAATGTTAAATGATGATATATAATACCTTCATAAAATTATGAAAATCATGTGTTTTAAATCCTATGATATGTCCATCAACTGTAAAAGCTTTAGCCAATGATGACCCATAACCAGTAGGTGTCTTTATTGAACAGATGAAATTTTTTAGCTGGTCTAGCTCTTTTTTTTTCAAAATCCATGGAGCTTCTGCATATGTTTCATTTTCCCTATTTGGCCACAAATATTTTCTATCAATTTTGGTACGCGAAAGAGCAATATCTCTCCTCAAAGACAAGGTGTCCTCTTTGCTTGATATATGTCAAAATATAGAATCTGGGACATTTTTGAAGACATGCATAGGATCTAATAGGTGATATATTAATAGATCCTTCTAGTAAGAGAGCTCATAAAATATGGATTTCCTTTTCATTCCTTCTAGCATATTGACTAGAACTTGTTCTAGTTCTTGAAGTGAATCACCCCGATCAAAAAAATCCTCTCAATCTTTCAATTCATCATCTTCATATTTATTAAGCCAATCACCTGGACCAACAATCATGGGAGGGCCTCTATTTTCACTTTTCCATCAAATTGATTCTTCAGGTGATTTCTAAACCTATGATCTAGTGGTAGAAAAACCTTGTTGTTTGCGTAAATAAATTAATGTAGATCTTTAGAATACCACCCTTGAAATTGTTCTACACATCTTGGACAAGAAAATATCCCCTTTGTTTGAAGCCCTGCAACTCACCAAGTAATGTTAATAACATCAAAAAAATAGTATAAAACTAAGTATGAAAGTTGGGATGAAAATAAATTATGAGTGTAAATACGTAAATATTTTATCTTACCAAAACAAACACCAAGTCCTAGGAAATCATGAATAGTCCAACATAGCACACCATACAACATGAAGGACCTATTTGATGGAGGACGTGATATGTCATACATTCTTATGCCTTTCCATAGTAGTTGCATCTCATCAATAAAAGGCGCAAGATAAACAAGCATGTTTTTAACTTGATGTTTTCCAGGAACAATGAGAGTCAGCATGAGGTGCTCCTTTCTAACACTCATCCATGGGGGAATATTGTATACTATCAATTCGACTGGCCAAACACTATAATTTGAGCTCAAGAAAGAGAATGGGTAAACTCCATCAATTGCAAGACCAAACCTGATACTACGAGGTTCATCTTTGAATTTTCTTGGCCATTTTTCCTCTATGTGTTTCATTGCTTTGGATTCTGTCGGAATTTGCATGAATCCATCTTTACCCATGTTCTTTGCATGTCAGTCCATCAATTGTGCAAGTGACTTGCAATGAAACATTCATTGAAGTCTAGGTATAATTGGCATGTGACGTAAAACCTTCTTTGGAACTGTAGGACCTTGTACATTTGTACAATATCTCTTCTCTTTGTATACAGGGCATTCTACCTTGTTATGATATTCATCTCTGTATAAAATGCAATCATTGTTACATGAATGAATTTGCTTATATTGAATCCCCAACTCAACCAACAATAGACGCACCTCTCTGCAAGTTGATGGCAACACATTCTCTTAAGGGAATATTTTAGTTTTTAGTGCCCTATAAGATTGCCAGAGATTAAATCAATTGAATGTTTGACTTATGATAAACATGTTTGATATGTCAATCTGTACTAGGATTGTTTATATACAATATATGGTTTTAAAATCCCCTTAAATAAATATAAACGAAGTCGATGAATGTTTACGAATTGTGTACACCAATTGACAATGGAAAGTAAGAAATAGATTTCAACTCACTTCAGTACTTGGTAGTGAATCCTTTGTCTGACCAACCAAATAGTGACTTGATTTCCAATAATATTAATGTGCATTCCATTTGTGAGGTTCTACTTGCACCCGATTTGAACACGGGTGTCTTTGTTGCTTGCTTGATGGAGTCTTTCAAGTTGTTATCATCAATATTACATTGGTGGTAATTACCCCTACTATCATCATTATTGTCATCCATATGATCATTATTGTCATCATTGTTTCCATCCCCAAAGAAACCTGCAAGCATTTCATTCAATCCTTCTTCATGCACTGCATTTTCACTATCATGATCAGCATCATTAAGGCTAGGTGGCATCTCATCAGTGTATGCATATCTCATCAGCTCTTCAAATTTCTTAGGTGGTAGTAATCTCTTCAAACTTTCTCTTTTCACCTTGGTATGGTTTAAAGGATGGATTGGATCATCCCATCCAAATCTTAATAACCCAGTTGGATCATGGGTATTAATATATGTTTCATCAACATATTCTACCTATCAACAAATGCAAAGGATTATTTAATGTTTGGCAACAATTGGATAAATCATAAATGTATCAATTTCAAAGAAATATAATCAAATATGGCTTAAAAAATATAAATATAAATTGTATGAACATATATACATCAATTGAATAATGGAACATTGTTTTATAGACTACCTTTTTTATACAATAATTTAAATAAAACACAATTTTGACAACATAGTTTATAAAACATCAGTCCACACTCATTTATTATTCTTTGGTTTTTTGCCCTTAGGAACATCCTTAGGGAGACCTGTTTCTTCCCTTTTCTTTTGTGCAGGAGTGCATTTTAAGAAGGGGTAATCAATCAATAACTCATCCCCAATGGTAAGGTCCTTAATAGCCTCAACCATTATCAATCTATCAACCTCTCTTTCCATATCTCCATCTTTATCATTTATAACCTCAGCAAATTGACAATTCGGTCTTACATTAGGGTCCCTTCCCTTACTACTATTTATAAATCCTGCAATATTTTTGTGTGTGTATGCACGCCCATCTATATACATAAGATGACCTCTATTAATTTCTTTTCCACTTTCCAATTGGAGATGATGTGTATACATAATCGAATTTAGACCATATGCTGACATGCTAGGCTTATATTCTGCTAGCTTTCTCCATTCACCACTGTAATATGATGGACCATAATATGGCATTAATCTCCTAGTGGTTTGTTCTAAAAAAAATCTATGTTTAGATCCCACATGTACATTTTGGACAATAAAGAGGCCTAGATTATTTCCATGAATATTGGAGGGTCGTATCATGTAGTTGTATCCCAAAAATTGAAACACCTCGTACACTCTAGGTAGTTGTTGATCACTAGGCCAAGCACAATATAGTCGACGATCAAATGTCTCTTTGTAAATTGATCTCAAACTCAGGGGAAATTCATCATCTCCATCACATTCATTCTCATAGGGTATGTATTCCACCTTCCACCTGTCTTTAAGCAAATTATGCATCTTTAAACCAGTTCTTGTTATGTGACTTGTTTTCATCAATTCCTCATCTTTTGAGCTGGTATATTGGCACATATTTTTGTTAGATGTATCATCTAATAAATGATCATTTCCCTCTAGGTTGGAAGTCGGTGATCTAGGAAACTTTAAACCAAGAACTTTATCCTGCAAGTATCCATTGAGAAAAAAATTAGTTATTTAAATAATATAAAACAATGTTTAAATGAATTAGTATACATGTAATTTATATCAAATTGGAAAATTTCTTACCACAATTCCTATTGGATTTCAATCAATTGTAGGAGGCATACTACCAACTGGAAGCTCATCATATATGTAATGTCTTTATACAATTGCTCGTTTGAATTGTTTCTTTCCATGACATACAGAATATCCACAAACAATAATTTTCTCAAAGTATTCATCCCATGTACTATAGTCTTGATCAACCTCTTGTTCAGTGTAATCATATGTTGTGTCTGGAAGATCCATTGTCATATCCTCTTCCACCCACTATTGTTTACGTAATTTAACAGTTTTAGGTCCACGTCCACATACATATCTTCTTCTTTTGCTAGTTGAATGCTCAGGCTCTACATTTGCTCCATTCTCCATGTAAAATAATCAACATGCATTAATTTATGTCAAGATTGGATAATACATTATAAATTTCAATAATACTGTGAAAAAAGATGGACGTATCACAAAATTCCATCAAATCATTTTTTCCTAAGTTAAGTCAAAATTTGAGTACCTGATGTCCCGCTTCATTTGTTATGTCCTCATTTGATATGACACGATCTATTGCCATGGCCTCATCTCGCCCTATAATACACAACATATTAAATAATGTTTACTACACCAATTATATCATTTAAATGAATATGCTATCCAACACAAAACCTCACTTTAGTCATATATTTTCTCAAAGTATTCATCCCATGTACTATAGTTCTGACCAACCTCTTGTTCAGTGCAGTCATTTGTTGTGTCTGCAAGATCCATTTTCATATCCTTGAACACCCACTGTCGTCTACGTGATTTAACAGTTTTAGGTCCATGTCCACGTACATATCTTCCTCTTTTTCTAGTTGAACACTCAGGCTCTGCATTTGCTCCAATCTCCATCTAAAATAATCAACAACATGCATTAATTTATGTCAATATTGGATAATACATTATAAATTTCAATAATACTATGAAAAAAGATGGGCGTATCACAAAATTCCATCAAATCTTTTTTTCATAAGTTAAGTCAAAATTTGAGTACTTGATGTCCCGCTTCAGCCGTTGTGTACTCCTCATTTGACATGACACGATTTTTTGACATTGCCTCATCTCGCCCTTATAATACACAACATAGTAAATAATGTTCAGTACACCAATTATATAATTTCAAAAAATATGTTATCCAACACAAAACCTCACTTTAGACATATATTTCACACTTTAGATGACTCATCTAGTTGTATAGGGGTCATTTCTGAGTTCACAAATCTAACCTCTATTAGTTTTGCACCCACAAGATTGACATGGGATAAGGAATAGATAAAATAGGGAACCATGATTGCTCCCTTGGAACATATGAAGATGAAGTCATTTAGGATCAATTTATTTATCAACTTCCAAGTAAAATACATCATTTTGCACTGCTAGGTGCTAAATTAGGTGCACTTTGTGTCGCCTTTTACATCCCAAATAGATTACATTTTTTGGTTGAAAGGTGGAGCTAAATTAGGCACACTTTGCTACGCCAACTATGGCACCAACTATTGAACCAAGAACAAAAATTTAAAACTTCCCATGTCAAGAAGGAAGAGATGACAAGAGAAAATAGCCACACGAAGGAAGAGATGAAAAGATTAAAAAAAAATGCGCAAAGGAAGAGAGGACAAAAAAGGGGAAAACGGCATGAAGGAGAGCTACAAGAAAGTAGATCAGAAATTTGATTTAGTTTGTGACACCATAGGCAAGGTTACAATTTTTTTTTTGTTCCCACAAATATTTAGCAGAATAATGAGCTTGTGGTTTCAAATTGATTGTGCGCACACATTCATTTTCTTTCTAATCAGTGGATGTGACTCGAGCATGGGACCTATCTGTGTTAACTCTCAACAAAACCACACTCTGCGCCCTTTTTATCCCCCAAAGATTACCATTCTATATAGGTGCGCAAGCGTTGATTTATTTATAATACATTTGTTTCATTTTTATATATTTATATCCTTTCAAATATATTTATATTCTATACAGGTGCACAAGCAATTGATTCATAGGCGTTTAAATCTAGAAAGAGATTCATTCGAGGTAAAAATTTCATACCACAAATTGGACGAAAAATTTCATACCTGACAGTGTGTACTTTATTTGCCTCCACAGACTGGACGAAAATAATTTTCCCTAGGTCGCCTCAAAATGTCAAGCAATAGAGGGAAGAGAACAAAGGGAGTAGACTCTAGCCATGATGAGGTAATTTATTGTCAATTTATAGATTTTTAAATGTTTCCCTTGTTTCTTTCATTTTTACTTTTTAGTTTTTTATTTTTAAATTTAAAAGAATAAATTTATTTTATGTATATAGGGACATGTGACTAACAAAGATAAAGAATCATTGGCTTCCATATCGGGGGCAAAGGGAGTGAACAAATTGGATGATGTGCGCTAGACAATGCTTGCCAAATACATAGGAAACCGATCTAGTGAAGCCCCTCAAACATTGCAACCAAATCAACTGTGTCAAAGGGAATCAATTGATTCCCCAAGCAGTCCTGGATCAAGCAAAAGATCCAGGAGGAAATCAATAACAGTAAACTCTAGGAATTTAGAACATGGAGCAGAGGCTTCCACTATCCCACCCACTCCTGGGACATAGACTTCTTCCACCACGGCGAGTTTTCAATCTTGCATTGGTATCTTCAATAGCAAGATAGAATACGATATGGTTTCAGGGGAAGTCCAAATGACAGTTGTTGGAAAAGGGTTTGTTCATAGGTTGAAGGAATCATGCCTTCAACAGTTTAAAGACCATTTACATTTTTCATTCTCAAAGATACCCATACACCTGCAAAAAGCAGTTATCAATGACATGGAGACTGAATATGGCATAGGTTGGTCTGTGAAGAAGGTAAAGCTACGAATGTCTCAAAATTGCAAGAGATTTTTGTGCAACCAAACAAAGAAGATAAAAAAAATCCCTCTCGAGCTAAGTCTCAAAAAAATGCCACTTGATATAAGTGTCAAAGTATGGAAAGAGCTTGTAAAAGCATATGAGAAGTCTAAAGCACAGAGGAAGTCTGGTGAGGAGAGTACGAGAGTATTTTAATTTGCTCATAAGATTATATCAAAGTTATTAAACAATTTTTAAATTTTATTTGTGCATATTTAAATTGAATTATTATATGTTTCAGGACAAGGCCTCCAAGGCTAGGCTTCAAAAACTGTGTGCCATGCATCATAGTGGCCAGAAAGGTTTATAGGCCTTGATCTGTAAATTTGTAAGTATATTTAATATGTTAAATGATATTTATTTAATATGTTAAATGATATTTTTTTTAATTCCCTAGGAAAATGTAAATGATTGCATATCAATTAGTTTAACTAGTCCATATGCCATGTTTTGACAGGAGGAGAAATATGGTCGACATCCAAAGCAATTTGAAAAGGAAAAGTTACAAAGCAAAAAGTGGGTCGATTTTTTAATCTGGATGGAGAACGAGGTATCAATAGTTGACTTTCAGTTTCAATAACTTAGTTGGATATAGTTGTGTTAATATGTCAATTTGCATTTCTTGTGTTGATTTGTTCATTGATGCGTAGGATGAATTCTAAAGTGCTTCTCTGTTCGCCCTAGATCCCACTCAATTGTCCCATTATTTCATGTTGAGGAAAAAAATATTGTTTTCCTTAAAGGGTAGTGGGTGACATTCATGTCGTATTTTCATCGCATATTTTAATTAATGACCATTGTCTTTTAATATCTCTTAAGTGTCCTCATTTAAGTTATGAGTTGTATCATTTGAGAAACTTAGTCCCATGTTGATTTATTTTATCTTCTTTTCTCTCAAACATGGTATCTCAAGGAGTGCTTCCTTGAATTCATGTTGTCATTCTACTAAGTGATCCACATGCATCTTTTTCATCCTTCCTCGCGATGTTGTCATGCTTTTAACATGTAAGAATATTTTGATGCATCTTGGTAGGCATCCTATAGATCTAACACATCCTTGTAGTCTACATCACTTGACGTAGCTAGCCAGCCACTTAATTTGTCCATCTAATTTTAAAAAAGGCAGTAAATTCTTGTCTTCCAAGTTTAAAAACTCCATAAATAAAGAAATCAGCAATAAAAAACCTGCAACCTGATCTAATCAACATAGAGATGTGTGTAATACTAGACTTATTAACATTCAAAAGATAAATGGAATTTCCTTAACACCAAGTAGATCTATCCAAAAAAGCTAACTAAAAACACAAACGTGCTCCTGCACAAAATGGCCTAATGGATGGTTGTCATAGAAGTCAAACTACCGAACTAAAAACACTGATCAAGTTAACATATATGCATCATTTGCATAAACAGTTGAACCATTTATGTGCATGAATAAATAGTAGAAGGATGTAGATGAACTCAATTCATCTGACTTTATGCCTCCTGGCAGGTATTCCTCTTGAATCTCTAATATCAGGTGCCCGATACATCCATGTAGCTTTTACATTTTTTCGTTACCTTTCCTCTTTACTGTCAAACTCATCTCATTTTTCCTTATCTACATTTCTGGCTTTGGCTTCTAATTCATCCCATTTTTTACCTTCCTCCCCTTCGGAATCTTCTTCTTCTTCATCATCATCCTCATCTAGCTCCATAAGAGATTCGTCTTCTGAACCTTCCTCATTTGATTTTGATTCCTCTTCTACATCAGAGAGTTCATATCCTTGATTTGACTCTTCTGAATTATCAGAATTAAGAATCACTAGCTTCCATGTTCAAAAATTCCCAACCACCATCTTCAATAAATTTATTTGGATCATCAGTAATAGTCTTCAAAATTGGCCACCAATTCAAGTTCATTCTGCTTTCATAATACTTTATATCCATGGAGTTCAGCCATTCCTTGATGCCATCAAGCGAAGATTGAGGAATGGTGTCAATGGATTTCAGCCATTTCTCTTACTCGCTTGACAAATCCTTGAAACTTTGCATTGATTTTATTTTTCATGTACCTCTCTTCATGTTATTCCTCAATTTCATCAGGATCATACATTGACTTTCTTGCCCCTCCTAAATTTTGGACCACATCCATTACCTCCACATAAAACTGGGCATCCTTGGTCTTCTTGGTTCCTACACCGTGATATGGTTATGCAAATGAAAATGAAGCAAAGTAATCATCTTTCTTCCTCTTCCATGAAAACCAAGCTCTCTAAATGGTATATCAAACTCTAGTTCAAAATATTTTAGATGAGGCTGCTCCCGTAGCTCTCTTACTTGCTTGAAAAATCCTTGAAACTTTGCATTGATTTTATTTTTCATGTCCCTCTCTTGTTGTTCTTCCTCAGTTTCATCAGGATCATAAATTGATCTTCTTGCCCCTCCTAAAGTTTGGACCACATCCATTACCTCCACATAAAACTATACATCCTTGGTCTTCTTGGTTCCCATGCCATGATATGGTTATGCAAATGAAAATGAAGCAAAGTAATCATCTTTCTTCCTCTTCCATGAAAACCAAGCTCTCTAAATGGTATATCAAACTCTAGTTTAAAATATTTTAGATGAGGTTGCTCCCATAGCTCTCTTACTCACTTGAAAAATCCTTGAAACTTTGAATTGATTTTATTTTTCCTCTCCCTCTCTTGTTGTTCTTCCTCAATTTCATCTGGATCATACATTGACCTTCTTGCCCCTCCTAAAGTTTGGACCACATCCATTACCTCCACATAAAACTGGACATCCTTGGTCTTCTTGGTTCCCATGCCATGATATGGTTATGCAAATGAAAATGAAGCAAAGTAATCATCTTTCTTCCTCTTCCATGGAAACCAAGCTCTCTAAATGGTATATCAAACTCTAATTCAAAATCTTTTAGATGAGGCTGCTCCCATAGCTCTCTTACTTGCTTGAAAAATCCTTGAAAATCTGCATTGATTTTATTTTTCATGTCCCTCCCTTGTTGTTCTTCCTCAATTTCATCAGGATCATACATTGACCTTCTTGCCCCTCCTAAATTTTGGACCACATCCATTACCTCCACATAAAACTGGACATCCTTGGTCTTCTTGGTTCCCACACCATGATAGGGTTATGCAAATGAAAATGAAGCAAAGTAATCATCTTTCTTCCTCTTCCATGAAAACAAAGCTCTCTAAATGGTATATCAAACTCTAGTTCAAAATATTTTAGATGAGGCTGCTCCCATAGCTCTCTTACTCGCTTGACAAATCCTTGAAAATCTACATTGATTTTATTTTTCTTGTCCCTCTCTTGTTGTTCTTCCTCAATTTCATCAGTACCATACATTAACCTTCTTGCCCCTCCTAAATTTTGGAGCACATCCATTACCTCCACATAAAACTGCACATCCTTGGTCTTCTTGGTTCCCACGCCATGATATGGTTATGCAAATGAAAATGAAGCAAAGTAATTATCTTTCTTCCTCTTCCATGAAAACCAAGCTCTCTAAATGGTATATCAAACTCTAGTTCAAAATATTTTAGATGAGGTTGCTCCCATACCTCTCTTACTCGCTTAAAAAATCCTTGAAACTCTGCATTGATTTTATTTTTCATTTCCCTCTCTTGTTGTTCTTCCTCAATTTCATCAGGATCATACATTTAACTTCTTGCCCCTCCTAAAGTTTGGACCACATCCATTACCTCTACATAAAACTAGACATCCTTGGTCTTCTTGGTTCCCACGCCATGATATGGTTATGCAAATGAAAATGAAGCAAAGTAATCATCTCCTTCTTCGTTGGCTAGAAGAATGCATGCTTAATGTTTTGATACATGATATCAGCTCTCTCTTTTTCTCTCATGGTTGAATACCGAAATCCATTATGGTGGCTATCCAGAGTTCCAGTCATCTTTCTTCCTCTTCCACCAAATGTTGGCCTGATCCACAAGTCTACCAGCCTAATTGCCTTTGTTTTTGGAAGCTGAAGTTTCTCCTGAGTCACCAGTGTAGCTCTCTCTTCCTTTTCAAAAAATTTCATTGCTATAGATCGTCTGTGGGATTTAATCATTCGTACCACATGGTTGATGTGCTTTGAATCCTTGGATCTAAAGGAAATTTTCTTAACATAAATATTGCTAGAGAATTTCAATGTTGGCATGTAGTTGGCATTAAAGTTGGTACCTGGAACATTGAAAATTATCCTTATATAAGAATTCCCTCCATCTTGTTGGCTTGTAACACTCTTGATGGTGGCTACATGAAATGGAACCATGATTCCATATATGGGTACCAGAATAGTATCATTTTTCCGTATCAACATGAATCATGAGCTCTCTAGAAACGGGGATATCTTGCACATTTGTGTATGAAACCATCTCATTGGATGGCTTGGAAGAGCCATGTCCACCTCCTATACCAATGCCCCCTACAGCCAATCTTCTTGCAGTCTCCTCATTCTTTTGCAGAGGGTTGGCACTTAAGGTTATGTAATAGAATTTACAGTTGATAGTTAAATTGTATAGCAATTTTTTTTATGATCTTTACTAAAGTTTATTAGAATTGTTACATGTTTTACATCATTGGAATCACATATTAGCTGTAACTTTTTTGAAATTTTATTATGGTATGTGCACTTTGATATGATGTAATATGATTATGGTTTCGTCTCATATGTTTCAATATTAGATATATAATAGAAAAATCAATTATTAAATGAAATAAATAATAACTTTTCATTTTAAATGTTTTTTTTTGCAGAACACAGATCTTCCAAAAGATCAAGATGATCCTCATCATGATATAGATCCAGAAAATATTGGTTCTACCATTACAGATCACATGGAAGAGGATGATGATGATACAGATACAGAAGACACCGAATCTAATGACAATGATGATGATGACGATGATGATCATGATCATGATGGTGATGATGATGATTATCACGATGGTGATGATGATGATAGGGAAGTTCTTGGTAGTACCCAACAACATTCATGATCATATAGGTTGCATCATGGATCATTGTTGGTATATTGTTATGATGATCATGATAGTGGTGATGATGATGAGGCAATTGTTGGTAGTACCCAGTGGCATTCATGATCATATAGACTGCATCATGGATCATTGTTGATATATTGTTATGATGCCTCTTTTCACAGTTACTATCATATGTATCATTTTCACGGCCTACAGTACCATATTATTGAGTTGTATCATATTGACATTTATCATTTTCACTTGTATCATTTGGACATGTATCATCTTGACTTGTATCAATTTGAGTTACATAATTTATCATTTTTACTTATATCATTTGTACATGTATCATTTTGACTTATGTCGACTGTTGGACATGTATCATTTTGACATGTTAATAATCTATTGGCATATTTGACTTTCACTTGTTTTAGTTATATATGATGATGATCTTGTCAATATTGACTTGTCAATTTATATATATTAAAAGTGGTCGATGATTAATTTTGGATGGATATTTATTACTTATGATGATTTTAATTTACTACTCATGATGGATGTTGTCAAATTCAATTAAATTATAGATATTTGACTCACTTTTTATAATAATTATCTTGTTATTTCTAGCAAACACGCCTCAAAGGCATGAAAAACACATAAAAAAGAAGTAAGATCATCGTCGATAAAAGGCATCGACTGGTGTTATTTTCAACAAACACAAAGGAGCATTCCAGAAGCAAGTGTGAGAAAAAGCAGGTGGCAGAGCTGAAGGCGGAGGAAATAGCGCAATTCTGAGCAACGAAAAGGCATGGGAAGTGGTAGCAGCAAGAATAATGGAGACCCCATTATTATTGAACACTGAGAAGCAACAGCAATCTTTCAAAGGTGAAATCATAGACAAAAGACTGTAGGCTTTGTTGGCGTCATCTCATCCACTGATTCTCTGGGTGACCAAGAAAATTATGGGGCCAGAATTCATGAGGGCCTATCATAGGTTTAGGGAAAACTTAGAAACCTCATCCATGTTCTTGACAATGTTATTGCATATGGGTGTGTCGAAAGAGATGGGGAAGAAGCTCACATAGATTGTCTTTTTCCATGCTTGGTTGGGGGATATCGACGCAGGCCTCGATAATATAGATGAGAATAAACAAATACCAATGCCCTATAACTACTACATGCTTTGGATGCATGGTAGGGATGTCATGAAATTCCCTCTAGTTTGAACCATCGACCCATAGGGTTTTCAGAAGTTGTGGGATGAGTGTAACCGGAAAGTCTTCTTCCTGCTCAGAGCAGCCAATCTGGTGACAAATCATCCATGAGGCTGGGCAATCTGGTATATCGAGGATGAAGGGTTAGCGAACGAGATTGTGGCAGGGGATGATGATGGCTAGGACTTTGGTTCAGCAAAAGAGTGGTGCAAGGACGACATCAGGGACCCAGAGGAAAAAGCCAAAGGTTCGTCCCACCAGAATTATGGTGTTGACTGCCCAGTGATTGCAGACTACATTGCCTACAGGAAGAAGATAGAGACAGATGATGATGAAGATTAAAAAATTCCCAGCCTGGTAAAAGTTATATTTTGGTATACATATGATATAGCAGAAGCAAGGGAAAGTAGTAGCGGATAGGAGTCGGTCCCAGTTGGTGTTGCCTAAGTCTAGAACCAAGCCATTTTGTAACTAAAAATGTATCAGCATGGGTAGGGAGGGTAAAGGTGTCTGAAACACATGGCCATTTTCTCAAAGGCCTACAAGTAAATTTTGGTCGATAAATCATGTAAAATATTTTGTGAAGAAATACAGGGTGTTGCCCCTTAGTAGTGATTTAATTAGCAAAAATACAAAATAATTATCTTGTTATTTTTTTTGATACGTAATTATCTTGTTATTTAATCATATGAGTTAAATAATTAAATTGCTTACTCTATAATCATATGATTTATTTAAAAGGAATCATATATTTAACTAATTAAATTGAATTAAAATATATTAAATTAATAAATGGAAGCAAAACAAGAAGCATTTCTAGAACCAAAAAAGGAAGCAACAATGGAAGCCAAACTAGAAGCAAAGCATAAGCAATCTTGGAAGAAAAATTGGAAGCAAAACTGGAAGCAAACCTGGAAGAAAAATCGGAAGCAAAACTGGAAGGAACATAGGAAGCAAAACTGAAAACAAATTTGGAAGCAAAATCAGAAGCAAAATCGAAAGCAAAACTAGAAGAAAACCTGGAAGCAAAACTGGAAGAAAAATTCAAAGCAAAAATGGAAGCAAAACTGGAAGCAATCCTGGAAGCCAAACCAGAAGCAAAACTAGAAGCATAAGTGGAAGCAAAACTGGAAGCAAACCTAGAAGAAAAATTGGAAGTAGAATTGGAAGCAATATTGGAAGAAAAACTGGAAGCAAAACCAGAAGCAAAATCAAAAGCAAAAGTGGAAGCAAAACCGGAAGCACAACCAGAAGCAAAACTGGAAGCAAAACTGGGAGCAAAACTAGAAGCAAAAATGGGAGTAGACATGGAAGAAAAATCGGAAGCCAATTTGGGTGACAATTTAGGCGCTATTTTCAACGCCATTTTTTGGCACTATTCTCGATGCTAAAGAGGATGCTATAACTAGCACCAAATTTCCAGCGTAAAATTTGGCGCTAAAGTGGATGGTAAAGAGAGCTCAAAATCCAGCACAAAATTCGGCGTTGAAATGAAGAAATTCTTTTACGTCGACTTTTACGCCATGAGATGGCTCCAACTGATGCTCTCAAATACACTAAAATCCAGTGCTAATTGCCTATTTTGTTTTAGTGTGGGTATAGTAAGCCTGCATGATGATGATGTTCAGCTTTCACCCTTTGACATTCTAGAAACCTAGCCACAAATCTAGCAGCATCCCCTTTCATCCCTTTCCAAAAATATAATGGCTTCACATCAGCCAACATTTTTGTCACACCACAATGTCCAAAGTATGGTGCTTCATGAACTTATTTCCATACCAAATTTTTTAACTCTTTAGAGTCAGGCACAAACATTCTTCCCTTATACCTAAGCAATCCTATTGGATTCAAAATGAAATCTTTCATACCTTGCATCATGCGGATTTCTCGCGAGTGCTTTCTTAACTTGCATGTAGTACTCGTTCTCCTTTCATTTCTGCAATACTTGGCCTTTAAAGTCGGATTAGATTGTCACCATTGAGTCAATTTGACATCTACGTATTAAGGCATCGACAACCCAATTTTATTTTCCCTTGATGTATCTGATATTGAATTCAAAATCATATATCAACTCCAACCATCTTCTCTATCATGCATTTAGATTAGGATAAGTGAATAGATATTTTAAATCATGATGATCAGTTTTCATCTCAAAGGGATTTCCCAACAAGTAATGCCTCCAAATCTGCAATGCATGAACCATCGTTGTTAACTCTAAATCATGTGACACGTAATTTTTTCATAGGGTTTCAGCTTCCTTGATTCATAAGAAATTACTTGTCCTTTTTGTATTAAAACTCCACACAAGCCTTCTCCTGATGCATCTGTGATAATAGTGAAGTCACCATCAGGATCTAGTACTTTCAAAATTGGAGTAGTAGTTAACTTATCTTTGAGTAGATCAAATGCTATTTGGCATTTTTTTGTCCACTCAAAATTCTTCCCTTTCTTTTGTAAAGACGTAATTGGAAAGGCTATTTTGGAGAATTTTGCAAAAAACTTCCTATAATGTCCTTCCAAACCCATAAAACTTCTTACCTCAGAGATATTTTTGGGTACTAGCCATTCTAGCACTGCCTTGATCTTGGTTGGATCAACTAAGATACCATCTACTGAGATCACGTGCCCAAGATACTACACTTTCTTCTGAAAGAAGGTACACTTAGAGAGATTCCCATACAACTTATGTTCTCTCAGTTGTTGTAGAACTATCTCTAAATTCTTACAATGATCCTCCTCATTCTTTGAATAAATTAGGATATCATCCAAGAAAACCAAAACAAACTTATCTAGGAAATCCCTAAACATGTTGTTTATTAGGTTCATAAATGTTGTCGACGCATTAGTTAGTCCAAATGGTAGAACTGTAAACTCATAATGCAAATATTTGGTTTTTAAAGCAGTCTTGAAGATGTCCTCATCTTTGATTCTTAACTGGTGGTATCCAGATCATAGATCGATCTTAGAAAACACAGCAGCTCCCCGCATTTGATCAAAAAGGTCATCAATGTGTGGTAATGGATACTTGTTCTTTACCATAGCTTTGTTAAGCATCTGATAATCTATGCACAATCGCAAAGTACCATCCTTCTTTTTCACAAAGATTATTGGTGCTCCCTAAGGTGACACGTTGGGTCTTATCAATCCCTTAGACAACAGTTCATCTAATTGTGCCTTAAGCTCCATTAACTCAGTTGTTGTCATTTTGTAAGACGTTTTGGAAATAGGTTTAGATCCTGGCACTATATCAATGGATAAATCGAATATCCTTTTTAGTGGTAGTCTAGGTAATTCTTCTGGAAACACATCTGAAAACTTTTGTAAGATAAGATATCTTTCCATATTTGTCTCTCCAGTTTCCATCATTTCGCATTCTTTCATCTCTTGATAACCCTGTGGTCCATAGTTGTCAAGACCATCTTGAGAGTTAAATTCCTTATATTCTTCAAAATTTTCCATTTTGACTACAAAGATTTTGCATCCTTTCTTCTTAGCCCTAAGCAATTACTTGGCATAGATTTGACTCAACTTGACTTCCTTGGGTATCCCTTGTAGCATCACTTGGTTACCAAAATCATCCAAGCATTCTACTATTTTGGAATGGAATTCTACCTTGTCTCTATGCTTCCAAAGCCAGTTCATTCCTATGATAACATCATATGACCCTAAAGGCACTACATATAGGTTTACCTTTGTAGAGAAACAAGGTAGCTCAATCCTAGCTTCGAACAAACATTATTCCACCATTTCTCTTATCTAGTTTACATATTCCACAAACCATGACTTTTCCATATAGCCGGCTTTCCTAGATATTTTCTTTGATATTTTAGGTGAAACAAAAAATTTAGTAGCTCCAGTATGCATAAGTTAGGAAATGGGAAACCCAAATAAAATACCTGGAGTCTCCACTCGAGTAACTTCATACTCTGCTTGATGATCATCCAAGGCAGCATGAATCTTTTGTTGGAATGTCACTTGTTGGGAAGGAAGTGGGTTTCCATAAGATCGTGACCCAAAAGGCTTATTGGGACAATTTATAGCAAAATGGTCTCCACCACATGTAAAGTGTCTCGTTGCTGGTCCTTTCTTCCTTGCGGGTTCACTAGGTTTACTAGCATTACTTCCAGCATTGTTAGCATTTCCACCATTGAAATTATTCCTATTGTGTTCCCTCCTTGATTCTCTTCCATTATTTTGGGGTCCCTTTTCCCCTTGCTTCTAAAAATATTGCATACCTTCAAACTTCCTTGGGTTTAAGTTGAGCTCCTACAAACTTCTTACAGGTCCTATTCTATTGGTGGATGGAGATGGCTTTGAGCTTCTACTCTTGCTTAACAGCCTTCTCATACACTAGATCCATAGTGGTTGGACCATGAACATCTACCTTACCACCAATCTGGCTATTAAGCCCCTTAATGAATTTCCTGATGCGAAAACGTTCATCATTCTGATACATTTGTACATACCATAACAGTTGGGTGAACTTTTCCCAATACTCATTTACTAACATCTCTCCTTGCTTCAAATTTTGAAAATCAATGAGTTTATGGTCGTAAAAGAATTGAGGTAACCATATTTTCCTTATATTTCCACAAACTTGTTCCATGTAAGTTTCAAAGAACTAAGCTCGAGTTCCATTTTATTGTTCATCCACCAGTTAGAGGGTTCTCGCACTAATTTGATAGGCTCCCCATACCTCTTTTGTAACTTTAGAATAGTTTCTAATCTCGAAATGTTTCTCATCTAAATCAACCATGCCTCATATTCTTCCCCGTTGGTGCTACCCTCAAATTTTGGTGGGGTTATTTTCCTCATGTCCCTATAAAGTTCAGTAGCCAAACGCTTCCTACTAGTTCCTTCATATTGAGAGTGAGATTTCTCGTTCTTGTGTTCATGGGTTTTTTCATGATAATTCTCTTCCTCGTCTTCATTGATAGGGACTTCTTCATTAATCGGAACTTCTTGTTCTACTCTCTCTTTCCCTTACCTCCTACTCAATATTTCCCAACCTTGCATTGGTTTCATGAATGATAGCCAGGATTTGATCCAATTTAGCTTCTTTACCCACCGAACCTTGTCCGACTTCTTGACTCCCTCCAGGATTGGTCCTTGTTCTCACCATCCTTACAAGAATAGGGTTCTACTTGAAGGTTCATCTTTATTAGATTCGATCATGTTCTTACTATCTTATGGAAAACATTTAAATGAGCATTCATTCGCACATAAATAAATTTCACATAAGATTTGAGCACAAGCTTTTGATAAACACATGATTTTTATTATCCACAAGGATCTCAATATCCTTCCATTTACATACAGTGGTTGTTCAAATAGTCAAGTGGAGAGTATCCCTCATATTCACTCTCAAACACATAACTCAATGGGGTATACCCCTTATATTTGTGTTCATCTCTCATTTTCTCATATCTATCCCAAAATGGGTAGTAACCTTTGGATTTATCATCTGATACATAGTTGCAGGGGAAATAACCCTTTGATTCACTACTTGAGGAAATTACAATCACTTTTGACATAGGAAGGACTCTAGGGTCTCTAAATATGAATGCTAGACTAACTCTCCCTTCCAAGGGAATATCCCTATAAAGTGACAAGGAATCAGAATTTGTTGGTGAAACCGGAGGTAGATAGTTGAAATTGGCCTCCTCCTTCATTCTTCTCTTTAATTCACTAATCTGAGAAATTGTGTGGCTGAAATTTTCAGTATGGCTTAACTAGATGACATTATCATAGCTGGTACCCTCTATCATATGAATAATGGCCTCTTTTTCCTTCTTGGATTTCAAGTAGCGCTCATTCTTGATTACTAACTTTCTTGCAGTTAACCTAAAACGCACCATCCTAGCACAAGAATTTCTAAACATTAGTCTCATTCAGTGTTGGATGGAAAGTATGATGAGCACATAGGTTTCAAAGCTAAACTTGGTAGCTTTGATACCACATGTAACATGCCAATTGTTCACGCAAGTAAAATTCCTAAGTTTTCACTTTCAAGTAATTAAACTATGTTTCAAAACCATTGCCATAAAATTTTATTTTCCAAAGGAGAACAAATGAGTACAAATGACATAACCAATTCCATTCATTGATTTCATTTCCACTAAAATACTCCACATATTAACATATTTCCAAAGGTTGTATACAAAATACATACATAGCTCAACTGAGCTTCAAAACAATAGATATAGATGGTCCAGGAATCTCCTTTCAAAACTTGGTCGCTAGCTGAGGAGGAGAAGCATCACTCAAGCGATTTTCTGCCAACCATGGACTCAAATGTGGTCCCCTACACACCTACCATCTAATATATGGACCTACCCTTCGACAAATATATTGGTAGAGTAACCTCGTAATGACAACCACTCTAAGCTTAGTGTTGTGCCCTACATAACTAGAACTTGTAGAAACTACAATCCTGAACTAGCATGCATAAAAGGAACACAATGAATTGGAAATGGAGCCAAAGGCAATCACACTAATTTGGCTAAAGTATTCTCACTTAGTATTTCAAGTGACAGTCATCCTATTCACATACACTACTCTAGCTCTATTTGACTTTAGGCCATTCTAAAATATGCATAGGTAATTTCCTTCAATAGGTAGTCATTAGCCTCATAAATAGCCTACTCCCTTTTTCTAAAACACATTGGTACCTCTACCCATAAAGTGTAAGAAAAAACATATGTTACCCCCTTTAATGGATATTATATCCTAGGTATAACATATGAGCTTTCTAACATTCCTACAAATTAACTTTACATAAAATAACTTAACAAGCTATTTCTATTTCGTCTACCCGAGTATATATACTAAAGATGGCATTCAATTCCTCTTTGCTATGGAGTAAGTATAAGCACTTATAAGAAAATCGTAACAATAAGTCTTATCCTTTCCTACAAGCAAAATAGATTGTTTCTCTATTTCATGCAGCCTATTGCAATTCTACTTTTAACACACAAGGCAATCAATCTTTCACAAAAAAGACAAAACATGAAGGGAATAGGATCTTGTGCCTAATAAACGCTTATTCCAATTAACCCACTAGATCTCTATCTTAGCCTCCTCTTAGAATCAACTTTAGCAACAAACCCTCTCAATTTCTCTCACTAAATTCCTCACAATAATTCATAGCAAAATAAGAATTATCTCAATGGAAAATATAGCAGAATGGAGCAGTGTAATGATGCAAAGAAGAATTGTATGCAAATGAGGTGAGAATACCTCATATTTATACCCAAAAACCAACATCATCAGCCTACGAACAAGGCTTAAGCTATGACACTTCTTAGCAATATACCAATGACTCAACTTAACAAAGAAAAGGTGGTGGATTCCTATCACATTACTCATCAAAACCATACAGCAAATCAATCATATGCTTGCCACGGCAGTTTGACCATTCCATAAAGCACATGCTTCATTCAGTAAATACTTTCAGGCTTATAAGACATACAGAATTCATATTATGGTGCCATCTATTCAACATATTTCTTATTCATAAGCTTTCTATTTTAAATAGAGAATAAGTCAGACGCCTCATAGTTGCATATCAAATAGTCGACTTGGTCATAGACTTGGCAATCAACACATATTAATGAATTGACCTCCATATTAATAGTGTTGTTAGTGCTTTGACTCAGCACGCCTACAACATTTTATTCCATGCATTCAATAAATTTACTCAATAGATTTATTACTTATTTTTTCCATTGACTATTATCCATAAGGATAAATACAGTTTCATTACTTAATATAGCGCTATATTCATATTAAATTGATCATGGCATTTATACTTTAAATCAGCCTTTATCATAGATCGACCATTACTATATTATGTATATATATATATTTATATTTATATTTATATTTATATATATATTTATATTTATATTTATATATATATTTATATTTATATTTATATATATATTTATATTTATATTTATATATATATTTATATTTATATTTATATATATATATTTATATTTATATTTATATATATATTTATGTATATACATATTTATGTATATATATTTATGTATATATTTATGTATATATATATATATTTATGTGTATATATATACATAAATATATATGTATATATATATACATAAATATATATGTATATATATATATACATATATATTTATGTATATATATATATTTATGTATATATATATATATATATATATATATATATATATATAGTATATTTATGTATATATATATATATATATACATAAATATACATATAATATATATATATATATATATATATATCTTTTGACAAATAAGTTTGTCTAAATACTCTACTTGATATTCGAATGAATAAGATCAAGTTAACATTTCATATGCAATATCATTTATCTATATACATCTATATATATATATATGTATATACATATATGTATGTATATGTATATACATATATGTATGTATATGTATATACATATATGTATGTATATGTATATACATATATGTATGTATATGTATATACATATATGTATGTATATGTATATACATATATGTATGTATATGTATGTATATGTATGTATATATATATATACATATATGTATGTATGTATACGTACGTATACGTATATTGATATATTTGTATGGACATTCTCATTTTTCAACACATACGTGTATATCGACATGTGTATACATATGTATATATCTATATATCATATATATACATTTGATTACACAAACAAGCATATTAACAATTTCTATCTTATGGATGGATATATTTATACACGTGATGTATATACATATATATACAGGGATGTCTCAATACCCTCTTGATATCACTATGCCCATGAGAAATTTGTTCATGAGTATGCGTAGGTACGTCTACCTACGCACTCTCATGCACACATTATCTCATGTGTATGGATTATCGTTGGCATGCACATATATATATATATATATATATTCTATGTATATATATCTCATCAATCAAGTATAGTAATATGAAGAAGAACTCATATGCGTCAATCACATAAACACAATCCAAGAATGCTCTTAACAGAAACCAAGATTCTTCCTAATGCAAACACATCATACTAAAGGATGACTTACCAATTCCCAAAAATATGACTTGACTCAACCATTCTATTAGTGGGTGGGTGTGTAAGCTTTGTTAGGTTTTTTTATAGGCTACCCGACCAAATTCTTCTCCTAAGTGATACTTCACCTTGCTTCCGGAGGATTGACTATGAACCTGCATCCAACTTAACACATTTTCATGGTAGTTAGTTGTTCATCAAACAAGCATTTACATTATACTTTTCATGTTAGAATATCAAATTCTATAACCATTCATTCCATATATGCATTCCATCATATAACATTAAATGAAATAAAAATTCATTCATAGTTCTCTGATAAACAAAGTGCAATCCATTTATATTTCCAATTAGAATTTCAAATACATTCACATATGCAATAATTTACCCTAACATAGTAATAGTAATTAGGTAAACACACAATGTGGTGTGACACCCTTAGCCTTTTGTTCACAATTTTGGGAATTCTCTTCTCCTAATCTTTATTGGTTGATGTACATTAAGTTTCCTAATGTTCTACTTTTCACTATGCAAAGGTTTAGGCTTTATTCTTCTCATCTCTTAACCATTGAGTTTCCTATTGTCCCAACTCCCACCTTTATTTGTGGAGTCATAAGATTTTATCTTTTGATCATCCAATTAATAGAATGTATTCAAATTCATGTTTTCTCACTTCTCCATATTCTCAATCCTTTGAGATTTCATTTATCACCAACTCTTTTCCTCTATTTCTTGCTCTTTTCTTTCTTCTAAAATTATAGAATGTGCCTTCCCACTTTACTCTTTGTTGTTGAGGACTAGGTATTCCTATCCCACAAGTCTCATTCTCTATTATATTTTGGGTTCACAAACTATTATCTTGCGTCTTACCTAAATAGCATTTGATAACTATTGTCACATGAAAATGCACACTTTGTTGGAACTAGTTCAACATTCAAGTGACACGATGAGAATGATCTTAAGGTTTAGGACCCTTGCAAATGAGATCAAACTTCTAGAAAAGGTTGGCTCCTTTACTAAACATATATGCATATGTTGATCCAACCTAATACAGATTAAACCTACATACTAATCCTATTCTATTGATTTTCCAAGGAAAAGAGAAGGGATTACAAGAAAATGAAAGGGTGATAATGCACCAAAGTTTAAAATGAGTTTCCTCGCCTAAATAGGATAGAGAGCCAAAAAAACCACCTAAACTCACACAGATCTCATTTAAAATCCCTCAATGAAAAAATAACTATGCAATCAAATTTTTAATCCAAATTAGATCATGAAATGTAATCAAAATATATTAAATAACTATTTTTGAGAAGACATAAAATGTAACTTGTAAACACTTTCAAATAATCATTTCTCATTAAATTTCAATTAAAAGTGAAGAAAAAATAATGTACATTTATTTTAGGGAGAAAAAAGCAAAAAAAGAGATGTCTAAAATATATTTTTACTTAATATTTAGATTTTTTTCAAGTGTAAACTTTAAAAAAATAACCAACCATACAAAAACTATGACTTTTATTTATCTAAATGACAAACACATTTTCATCACTTGAATAAAAGAGTGATTTTATATTGTATAAAGCTTAATTTTGTAAGTACGTAGGCATCATTCAATCATTTTATTGAAAGGATCATTTCTTTTTACCAATAATAGATATATTTTTGCTAGCTACAAGATGCAATAATTTCAATCAACAACAAATAGCAATTATAGTAATGGGTGCAAAAACTATTTCTTCCCTTTCTAAGTCATTACAACATTCCTCTCAAGCTTCTAAATAGAGGAAATGACAGTTTTGCTAACTACACAATGCAATAGTTTCATTCAACAACAAATAGCAATTATAGTAATGGTTGCAAACACTATTTCTTCCTTTTCTATGTCATTACAACATTCCTCTCAAACTTCTAAAGATGAGGAAATTTTTAATGACTTCAAGGAGTTGTTGTAAGTTTGGTTGAATAAAATTGAATTTGAAGTTGTATGAGCAAATTAAAAAAATTATATAGATGTTTGGGTATATTGTATGGAGGTTTTGAGATGGCAATAAATTTATAATTGATTAATAAAGAGAGTTATTAAAGTAAATATTATTTAGTAAGGTCAATTAGTTGTTAGTTGTTGATTATAATAAAACTATTTCAACTTTAGAATATATTTTATGCTTTATTTTATTTTAATATGGTGTGTTTATTTATCCACATTCATAATATGGTTTGTTGTCCTTTATGATAAATTTATGTAAGAAAAATTTCACTTATTTAATTAATGAACATTTTGCTAATCCTTATGTGTTTGTTTATATATTATGACAGCCAAGCTCAGTTAAAATCACAAAAATTGTAAGTATGAAGACCTAGGGATTGTTATCACCAAAGATGGATTGAGGAATCGCTAGTGTAGCACAATAAAGAGCAAAAAAAAATTGCATAGAATCAAAAATGTTATCTTTTTCATTAGTCACGTAGGTGTCGCTTCTAAGAGAATTAGAGGTCATGTGAGGATAGATTTATGAAAATCATGATTAAATATATTTCAAAAATCATGAACTTTTTAAAGAAAAATCACAAATTTCTTCTATGAAATTCATGCCATGATTTTTACAACTTTTTGTCTCCCAAGAATAAATCATGACTACAAACTACATAGCAGTTTTGGAGCAATTTTTTTTAAAGAAAAATTATGGTTTTTTTGCCTAAAAATGCATCCTATTTTTGCAATAATCATGGATTTTTTAACGAACAAATTACACCTCCCAAGGTGGAAATCATAGCCAACAAAACAAAAAAATGGGGTATTTTTTCCTTGAAAATCCTTCTTTTTTTTTTAAATGTGATAGGTAATAGGTTGAACATCAATAAAAATAGCAAGTTTGCATATCGCACTAACTAGGGCATAGAAAATTGCAACATTTTTTGCTATTTTTTTCAATTGCAACTAGAGTTTCAATGGGTTTCTACTATGGATAGAGTTACACAACTTTCTTTTCTTTCTTTTTTTTTGTAGCAAGCTCAAGGTTCTAATTTTTTTTTGTAAATTTTGTCCTCTATTGGGCACACAATCCTTTTTCATGGCAATTCGTGGAAGGACTACAACATCACATTAATGAGGCATTTAAAATTTTCTTATTCTAAAATTATAGGTTGAGTGAGGGATGAATAATATAAATGGTCTTGTTACCCAATATCATATTGGAAGGAAGCAAAAAGATTCTCTAGTGAAAATTATAATACTTTGAAGCAATTGTTGAGCATAGGTTGTCATTGATGTCAAACTGATGTCAACAAGTCATTAATATTGATAGTGGTTATCAAATGGTATCAAGGTTATCATATGTGACGGTTGTCAAAATGAAGAAGATTGTAGGAGCAAGTATTATCAATTGTCTCAAGGTTTTGGAAGCATGTTGTGTAGGCAATCTAATCTATCATATCTTATATCATGTCAGTAGTGGTGTGACTGTCTTCAGATAGTTAATGAATTTATTATACCATGTCGGGTATGCAATCAGCATGAGTGTGGTGGTCTAAAAGGATATATTTTGGGCAGAGAGATAAATTAATATGAGTGGCGAAAGAAATGCAGTGTTGCTCTATAGTTTGGAAGGAGTGTATGCCTACACTAGTTCTATCAATTTCCTAAGTTTTTAGTGGTGTGGCTCAATGTGCAAGAAGTATAAAGTAACAAAGGGTTCATCAAGCTATTCAATGTTCGAGGCATGTGTGGTAACAGCTATAAGCGTGTGGAATTCAAATCAAGCATGTGAAGTGAGGATAGGACCTATTTAAGGTTCTCGTGGTGATGCAGGGCATCATGTTCTTTTGGCGGCAAGATTAGACTAGTGTATTACATGTTTCATGTAATCTAAATTTAGGTCCACCCTATGTTGTCTAGGTTTTTGCAAATCCCTAGTTGGCATAGAAGAGTGTTAATGCAATGTCATGTATATATTTCAAATGTTTAGATGCATTGTATGAGTGATGTACAAGTGTGTGTATGTATTGAATGTATTGATGATTACAGTGAAAGTACTATAGTGGGATGTACAATTGTGTCGTAGCAAATGCATGAAGAAAAGAGTGTCAATGTCAATATGTATGTTGGTGCATGTCAGAGTTAAATTTCAAATCCACCATTATTTTTGTTATGGCAGGATTGGTGTTCTACATGTTGTACTGTTCTGCCAAGGATTGGTGTCTCTATTCCAATGGGGATTGGTGTCTCCTGTAGGTTGGTGCCTACTGAATCTTTTGGGGATTGGTGACTCTTGTAGGTTGGTGCCTATTGAATCTTTTGGGGATTGGTGTCTCCGATAGGTTGGTGCCTACATCTCATTGTAAAATTCATTTATTATATTCCTACTTGTGAGCTTCTCGCCATGGTTTTTCCCATCTTGGGTTTCCACATAAAATCTGGTGTTATGTGTTATCTTGTGGTGTGATTTAATTGCTTTACTTACTAACTTGTATGGTCCACTACTCATGTTGAAAATCTATAAAGTAGTTATGAAGGTTTCCGAAATTGTTAATGCTTTCAACCAAAATTAACTCCAAGGCAAGTAATGAGTCAACCTACAAGAAATTAGTGGAGAGCCTATTATATCTTACAACCATAGACTTCACTAGAGCTATGTTATGAGTTTAATTTTCAAATTTATGACAATACCAAAGATAGAAAATAGGACTACAACAACAAGGGTGTTGAGATATGTGAATGTACGAGAGTTAATTTCTACATTCTTGTGGATTTTCTTTTTATTTGGATTTTCTCCAAATAAAATGTTGTTTTCAAATTGATTTTTGTGTACTTGGAAGTATGTATTTATTGATCTATTAATATTGGTTGCAATTATAGTAACTTTCCATTTGTATGATATAGATAGTTTGCAATACTTGTAAATGTAATCAATCACCTAGATTTAAAACAAGAAAATCCATACTAGTAAACAAATATTATATTTCTAAAATAGAGAATATTGATTTTGTTATTCCATGTCAAATAAAATGCATTAAGATTAAAATAAATATAAAACATTAAAAAAATTAATTAAAACAATTATTTTAATTATACATAAAAAAAAATTATGTAAAAAATATACAATTGATCTTCAAATAATAGATAAATGCTACTCTCATCCAACATGACCTATTATTTTATGTTCTATACCCTTAATTAAGATCTAATTTAAAGAAAAACCCTCGTTAATGTTTAAAAGTCTAACTTAAAAATTATTACATTTAAAATTAAATTTGAAAAGTTAGAATGCCTAGCCTTATCCCTAAAGTAAAAAAAAATCTCCTAAATCTAAAAATGAAACAATAAAAGGGAAGTCATACATTAAAAAACTTCAGAACCATCTTTTAAAAAACTCTAACACGTTATTTATTTCTATTTAATTCTTGGAAGCATGAATTTATTATTGATCTACTTATATTAGTTGTAACAATTGATTTGATTTCGAGCTTGTCGGGGTGAGAGCTCAGATTCACAGTACATAATTATTAGTCCATTCAAGTTCAGAATATTGCTACAGGAATCATGCAATGGAGCACCACTTTCTCAGAGGATAGCAAGTGTATACCCTTTGATCCCATATCCTGAGTTTACCCCAAACTGCGAGAGAAATCAGCCCAGCCTCGCAAATGCTAAAGGCCCCATCATAGCAAATAGACATAAACCCATGAAAACAACAGGCATGCAACTGAAAGGATATTTAGCCTTCAAAAGTGCAGTCTTGAATGGGCATTGGTTCACCCATTGGTTTTGAACTTTTGAGTACCTTCTGGATTCAATCTTCCAGCACATATAAGTAGTCATCCGTAAATTGCACACTGAACAATCAACAGCTAGTAACAAAAGAAGAAAATGAATATAATCAATCCTGCACAGTACTAGTAGATCATGCATAATAAAATCCATGAAGCCTTCTCCGAAAACCACTATCTATACCTTCTCTTAAGGAATACAAGCTTCACAACAATACCGACAAACATTGATGTAATTAAATGAATGAAAAAGATGTACAATATATTAAGCAACATAAGAAATTTAAAATTTCACCAAATGCCCGTGTGCATGAGGACATGTGCAACTTCAAGATATGCATCGCAGAGACAGGGAAAGCTTGTCCATGTCTGTCTGAAGATATATCAAAGAAAGTGTATATACTTCTCATTCCTGGCTCTGGAATAAAAAAATGTGTAACTGTATATATTACAGATGTTTGGACTTGTGACTCAGGCATTCATCCTCTTTGCATCATGATCAAGATAGTAAAACCAGCAATCTAGGATATCTTTTCCAAACTAAAGCGCATCTCAGTACTTGCCATGCGATCAGTCCCAATCAGTGACAACTGATCATGGTAGACATCAATATAACCAAATGCATCTGATCCAGGTGGACATTCAAGCACAGCTTCAAGGACCCTATGATGAATTCCATGAGAATCCACAACATACCCACCTTTGTGGGCATGGCCTGCTAAGCAAACCTTAACACAATTATATTTTTCAATAACATGCATCACTTCATCATAATTCCACAATAATGATTCAGGAGATGATGCAGCAGGATCTAAAGGAAGATGGCAGCAAACAATCACCTTCTGATCAAGTGTAGATGCATCTTGGAGGACACTGTCAAACCATGCTAGTTGTTCCTTTCCAACTCCACCATTGAACATCACAAACCTTCTATCATTGCCAGTTAGCCCATCGGGACTATTTTTTTCCACATTTGGATTTTTTGTTTCAATATATTTAATAGCTTCTAATCTATGTGGATGATCCTCAGGCCATCCAATTGTACTGATGTCATATCCATCGAGAACAACAAATCGATAATCTGGCACTGGGCTAAAATCATAATATGCATTGCCATGGGGGCCAGGAATTTTCAACAGATTAATTAAATCACTCCGAGGAAGATTATAAAGGCAATGATTACCAAGCATATGATAAACAGGTCCATTAAACTTGTCAAATTCCTTAATAACTTTTAATACGGCTGTGCGAGACTTGTCTTTAGGACAGAAGCCATCCACTATGTCACCAAAATGCACTGCAAACTTAAGTTTTTCCATCTGATTCCATTTCCTGACAGCCCTTTGCAATGCAAGAATGCTATGGCGATAATACCGGGGAACACCAAGGAAAGAACGACCATCAGGAATATCAGCATATTGAACATCCGTGATGACCCCAAAAGAGAAAAGTGGCTGCTTAGTTCCAAAAGCTAAAGCTCCATTTAAAGAGGTCATCATTTTAATCAATCTTTTGCTATGTTCCAGCGTTGAAGTTATGGCCTGTGCATGATATTCATATCATTGATCCAAATATGTGGTTTGCTTAACAAATATAGGACAGCTTTCTATCCAAATAAGCTTTGCAGAAACCAATACTGATGCAAACATCGAAATACTCACTCTGCAATCCAAAAACGTGAGTGATCCCTGCATGCTCAAAAAATCAAAGTTTTCATTAATTCCAATTTTGCACGGACAAAATAATCTCACTATTTGTGCCCTGACTCCATTCACTTAAACAAAATTAAGCTTTCATAGAACTTTCTTTTACGAATTTGCTTCAAAAATTCTATACATTACAATAAACTGAAATATGGCAAAGAACCAAGAATTGATAAACCATAGACTTATGCTTAATGAAGAATAGACTCTTGCAGCACCAATAATATAAGAATAAAATCAAAAAGCATAATCCCAAAAAAGTTTCACATTAAGGCGGGCTCCAATGGAGAAGGCTTCCGAGCACTCCTACTCTTACCGTTTGAGAAATCCCTACAGGGAAAAACACTACATTTTTTCTAGAGAAAATTTTAAATCTGCCTTGAGTGGGGGACTGGAACTTTCAGGCACCCACTTAGCTTTTAATCTAGGTATCCCATTTATCACTGGATAAATTTAAAACACTTCTCTTCATCTTTGGAATAGAAATGGAGAGTTGTGTTTCCCAAAGCTACTAGATATCTATTTACAAACTTAATTCAAGCTTGTGGCTACTTTGATATCCCTCAAAGGAGGGCATTTCTAATTCAAATAATTAATATGTTACAAAGTCCTGCTGCTAGAAAGGTTGGACAGTTTTCTGGCGGGTGAAGCCTTAATAGATTTCAATTAGGTTGAATCGAGGCGCCTAACAAGATCACTGCCTGACCATGGGCTCATATTCTTGGACCTCAACCCTACGGGGTGAGTTACTCTTCTAACTATAAGAAGGAGAATAATGCTTCAATTTTGCACAGCTGGTGAAGAGTGGTGAGAAGGAGGTAGACAAATTAATGGAACCCAAAAGCTCGGCATAAACTAAAATATTGGTACAAAACCAAATTTCCTCACAAACCAATGCAATATAGGGGAACTCTCAAATTCAGGCATGCAGAAAAATTGCAGAAACTCCTAGAATCAGAACAAATTCTCTAGAGACAGAGATCGAGAGCTGTTTAGCTCGAAGGGAAAACCAATACCAAGCATTTTCACTAGACACTAATGACAAAATCATTGCTCCAGAAAATATCTCCTATCTTGAATGACATGGTGGAAAAACTAACCAATCATGAGGAGGTAGAGAGTAACAAAGTGGAGTGATGACTGAACCATTAGGGGAAAGAAAGAGGGCACGAGCAGTGATTCTTAAGCATGTTTTCCGTCTGGTTGAGGAAACACAGAATGTACTGACAACTATTTTATAGGTGTAACCCCCAAGTCTGGAAAGCTTCCCAATTCAGTATTTCATAATAACATGGTAAAGAATAAAAGATAATGATATGGTGATCTTTCTCCAGAAAAACAGTCAAGCCCATCCTCATGGCTTGTGGTAATGGCCATTCATGCTTTATGGTTCATGGGAAAGCTAAACAATCTGCAGAGGTTTGTGATATTCCAATACCTTGAATCCATTTCCATCAGATATTTCACACACATTACCAATGGCACGGAGATTTGAGCAGGTTGTACATGGCACCATCCAAGTGTGCACCAGACCTTACACAATCTTCGTCATTGGATTTGTCAAGGTGTCAAGCACCTAAAGACCAAACTGCTAAGGTCCACTCACAAAACATGGTACCATAAAGCACCATCAAGCGATGCTTTTTCCTTTCTCCTTAGAGGGGCGGAGCCCCTTATATGACTCCAGGATTTCTCCTTACAAGGTCAAGGAGCAGTACCCTTCAAACCATATTCAACCGTTACATTTGTTGTGGCACAACCTAACCATTAAGAAGTGAAGAGTCAAATGTGGAAGCGCAACCCTAAATCTTCTATAACAATTATTTAGCCTTTGCTACTTTGTAACATTATGTATACATAACTAGGTAGACGGTTGCCATGATTCATCAGATATCAGAGCATAGACATAGTTAGTGAAAGATAGACGACCATACTCCCTCAAGAGTATACCACATATAAAACATAGAGATTAATGAAGTTTTTTATTCTAGTTCTATTTATCTCTCCTATGGATCACTTTCCAAATATTTCTAAATCATTTTTCAATAATGCTTCCACATATAACCAGTGTACTCTGGGAACATATCCCTGGGAATTTACCTGTGTTTCCCCATCCAGGGATGTTTGGGGAATGGGAGGACAAGGATAGAGCTCTCCCCATCGCCGATCTGAAAGAAAACTAGGGAACGTCCCCAGGATGTCTCCCCAAACTGGGGGATGTTTCCTATGGCATCCCCCTCCTGCTGCAACTTTTGGGGGCCAGCCTATCATCCCCGATGTTCCTATGACATCTCAGGGACATCAAGATGCCCCTCTGCACATCACAATCCCAAAAAACACAAAAAAAGATATAAAAGAAAAGAAAAAGAAAAATCTAACCTTTTATGTGTAGCCCAAATTCATACCCAATAATGGCATGCACCAAGGGGCACGGCCCCTTAACTCTATTGGGGGCTGCCACCCCAAAACACCCTCTATGGTTTTCGAAAAAACCAAAATTAAATATTGTTTTGTGCTGTACTTGATGAAAAATAACATTTTTATTTTTCCAAATTAAATCCCATGTAATTAGATTTCACTTTTTGTCTGTCAAGTCAATCATGATTCCAAGTATTGCTACTATGACATAAACCATTTTGATTTTACCTTTCACATTTATGATTTGGCAATTACCATTGAATTATCATTATCAATTGTGTTCTCAATTCTCAACTTAATTTAGTACATTTATTTATCGGCCGTCCCACCACCCACCCACCCAAAATCTAGGAAAATTATTTCCATCCCCGAAACCCTGTTCTGGAAACTTGGAGAAACACTGCATATAGCACTACGACATTCTAACAATTTAGTGTCTTTCCCTCCGGAGATCTGGTAGGATCGAGATCAAATGAAATTTGATGAAGACTCCAGGAACACAAATCAGGCTCTTTAAGGTTTTAAACATAACTTGCATTGATATTTCCAAAATAAACAAGATTCCATCATCTTTCAACAAATCCAAGACTAGTTCCCTCTACAGTTCTAGCTATGTAATTATAACCAAGGTGATTTTATTGAAAAGAATTATCCCCTGCCTAATGAATGAGGAAGATGATTGTTCTTTAGAACGAAGGCAATTTTTGACAATATTACTATATTTAGAACTAGTGCACTCTTCTTAAATGGAGAAAGAAAGAACAAATTATTTACATTAATGCCCACAAATGACCAAAATAGGTTAATGGAACTCGAAAATACAGCTAGTTAAAATAGCAAGGAATCAAAAATGAGCTCTAATGTCTAAATAAATAAGAGGCTACAAACTAAAAGCTAGAGGCACTACAAAAAAAGATTCTGACTAACTCATGGAGGCAAGTAGACCCTGAGCATGTCTGAAAAGACAATGTCATGTATTACAAACATTAAATAACATGTGAGTGTAATTTCTGTTACCAAAGACAATAGTAATAATAAAGACCATGGTTCAAGGCAAATTCTCGCCCTTTTTGTATTGGTATCCAAAAAGATGGAGGATTGAGATTTTCGTCAACCATCTTGAAAGAGCCGTTACAAGCTCTAATAATGTCCATAGGAGAATGACATAAACTAAGTGTGCTTGGCTACAACCCTTAAGGAAGCAAAGAAAATCTGCCATAAACTATCAAAAGATCTATAGCCAATAATCCTCAAGTAGAGTGGAAGCTCATAGTACATTTCTGTTCGAATCTCTTGGAATGTGGATGAGAAGTTGTAGTTGACCCTTTGCAAAATAGAGTTGTGGATACACACATCTAGCACGCAAAAACAAGGATGGAGGTTTGTCAAAATTTATGCATAAAAGGAGACTCTACGTGACATCCCAGCATTCTCAATTTTTCCCTGAACTAGTGATGGGATAAAAACCTCGAGGAACTTGTAAATTATGGACCTAAATGGCATGAACTGAATTAATTTTGATTATAAGGTTGATGAATTATGGTAGATTGTGGTATTAATTGCATGTCTATTATTAAGAACTGACAATGCCTTATATCACATGTATCTTGGATTAGGCATGATTTTGATTCTAAGATTACTTGGTGTAGACTTGAACATTATGTTTCCAAACTAACCCATGCCGGCTAAGGTGCATTCATGATAATAATCATAAGGTCGTGACAAGGCAGGATTGTGGTTTAAATAAAAGCTTGGTCATTGAATTTAGACTAAATTTTGATTATTTAAGTTTTCCAATCTCACAAAATATTTTCTATAAATATGATGCTTGACAGCAGGTTTTTTGAGTGCAGGTAGCCTATGACAGGGACCAAATCAACCAAGTAGAAGGGGAGGTGTACAGTTTCACAAGAACTTTAACCGGTGGCTGTACATGTGCATGAGTGGCCAACAAAAGGAAGGTAGAGCAGCTAGGTGTTGATGTAAGATGCTAGATGTCATGAACCAAGATAGCACGAGTTATCAAATTGCAAGAAATGACGATAAGGTAAAGACGAGGATAATGTGAGCTAGTAAATAAGCCTAAACTCAAGAGAATGTATGTGCGTATCGAGAGGAAGTCAATCTCCTTAATTGTATTACCATAGAATAGACCAAGAATTGCAAACAAGATTCGCATGGCGTGATCAACCCAAGGATTGAAATGATTTCAGGACCAAGAGAAGATCTTCGGCAAATTTCAGAGGAGTAAATGAACTACCAAACTGACCAATGAAATCCAAGGAGAAAGTGGACTTGGAGATTGTACAAGTATCAAGAGAGGCTAAGAGTTGATGGCTGCTAATCCTATGAAATTTGTGTGTAAGAAGGGTATGATCGAATAGAAAAATTGAGCATGCTACTAAGGAGAACGGAGGAGTTGGAGAAGGCCCTGCTAAGGTACGGGCTAGGGCAATAGCCTAGAATCAAGAAATCACAAAAGTGAAGTCCTAAATGTGTAAGCATGTGTCATGTAATGTTAGGTCAATCAAACTAGTACGTGTATAATCCATCTAGTTTGTGTATTGTGTTGTACACGTGTGAGTCAGTGACAAGGATGTCTCTGCGGTTAAGTAGTCAAAGTTGTAGATGGCAGGGGAAACTCAAGGAGCTGATCAGCCATGAGGCCTCAATGTGTTGTATAGCCACCCAATAATGGGAAGTGAAGCTTCATGGTTGTTCCTATTGTGAACAATGGTCATCTTGGTAGATTTCCAAAGGCCAAACGATGGTCACTCTATAGGTACGAAGTGATAGCTATACCAATTACTACTAGATAGTGTTGCCTTGCTTGTCAAGGTGCTCCCTTGCACGCTTGCACTCATAATCAATGGGATCTAGCTGAATCTGGAGATCTTGTTGTAAAATCCATGCAAAGTAGTTAACTAGTAAGCCCTATGTGTGTGTCTGTGCATTGGCTAAGACCATGAACACTACATTGGCCAAGTGCGTAAACACTGCAATGCACAAACTAGAGAAAGGATTGCTAGAAATTGGTTTGAGGAGCTCAAATGGTTGTAGCCATGCTCTAGATGATCTCATGAGAATTCTTAGTTGGCCTTGCACCTTTTGTCACCCCCATGAAACTGTGTACTCCACTATGAGGATAGTTAAGTGGAAACAGAAGCCTAATACTCGGGTTGGCTTCCACACTATGGTGAAAAATGGGTAATACCTATTATTGTCGTCTAGGAATTATAATTAATTCTACTTGTGATAAAGATGGATAACTGTATCTATGAATTGATAACTTGACTATAATTATGTTTGATTACCTCATTAAGTTCCTTGTTCATTATAAGTTAATATTGCTATAGATGAGAAAGGAGAGAAATGTTGACTCTGCCAGTATCAACAAAAATGCATAGCAAGAAGTGTTACAGCAACATATTCTTATATCATTTATATTGTTCTAATATAACATTGTATTACCTTATGTGTATTAGTTTATAAAATATCATTTAATAATATAATAATTATTCGATTATTAATAATTTATGATTGATAATTGCTGAATAAGTGCGGCAACTACCTCTTGGGTATTTTATTACCCCTTCTATATTTAAGAGGCTTCTCTCACATTGAGAAGATGTTGAGATTTAGAGATTAAATAATATAGTGAACATTATGTGACAATCTAATAGTAATAACTATCAGATTATTAATTATTTATAAATGGTAGTTGTTGAATAGATGTAGCAGCTACCTTTTTGTGTGTTTTGCCACCCCTTCTCCTATAGATTTCTCTCACATTGAAAAGATATTGAGGTTTGGAGATTAAATAATATAGTGAAAGTGTTTTATAATATGGTAATGCTTTGTGGGTTAATGTAGTTTGTGAGTATTTCATTCATTTATATAATTTTATTAATTTGTAACTTAATTAATTAATGCTATGTAAATAATATTAATCACAATATTGATTTGCTTTACTTAATTTAATATAGTATCAAAAAGCAAAATTAATGTTGATTAATATTTTTACAAAAATCATAATTCACATAAAACTAATTTCATTTTTTTCTCCTCAAAAACCAAAAAAAAATCTCCCTTGATCCCTCCTCTATCCAATCCAACATAAATTATATAAATAATTTAATTAATAAATAAAATGAAATAAGTATATATAAATACTATGCGTATATTTCTATACCTAAACCCTAATATTTATATCCAAAAAATTACTTTTATATATATAAAAATTCCCAAAACTTCTATATTTATAGATAGCTTAAATATATCTAAACTCTTAAAACATATTTATACCAAGAAATATATGAATTTTTTATATACATATAAATATAATAATTATAGGTATTTTAAATAGATCTATCTAAAAAATGATGAAAACTATTTTTTCAACTTAACATTATTTTATTTTATTTATATTGTTTACTTTATTTTATATGAAAAATTATTATTTATTTAGAAAGCTATTTTATTTTACTTTAATACTATTTAAGATCTATTTTATTTTTATTTACTTAAGAATTATTTTATTTTGGAAAATAGTGTCATTACTCATTACAATAGCATGAAGGTATGGCTTTGCCTACTCAAATACATTTACTTAAGAATTATTTTATTTTACTTTACAACTATTTTATTTACTTAAAAATTAGAACTATTTTATTTATTTAAAAATTATTTTATTAAAATAAAAATTTATTATTTTAAAAATTATAAAAAAAAAATTTTAAAATCAAATAAAAAACTCAAATCACTTGAATCAAGAACCCTCTATAAAATATGGGTTGAAATTCAAGTCTTCACTTATATAAGGTATTTTTTCCCTTGAAAACCTTCCTCGTGGCTTTAATATGCACATAAATATTAAGTATTTTGATGTTTTTATTATAAGAATACACATAGATAGATTTTATATGCTATTAATTCTAAATGTATCGTTTAGAATACAATAACAGTTTTTTTCTTAAATTTAATCTAGATAATTTTTTCTCTGAAAATTAAAATTCAAAAAAATCCTTTAAATTATAGCATTTTTTTTCCTATTTGCCTTTTTTTGGCAAACCAATTAGTTTTCAATAGGGATCAAATTCAATTGGTCAACCCATATATTCACAATCAACAAGACTCATATGCAAAATGGGAGCAATATATTATATGGAAAATGAGAGTAAACGCCAAATTCATGGCTAGAATCTATGGGCCATTGATGGCAGAGAAAAACGACCCTCACATAGAAATGTAACTAAATGGATACAAATATAACCTTATAAAAGATAAACTCTTGTACTTTATAATTCAAATCAAAGCATACTAATTTTTCAAAAAACAAGCATTGTCCTTGTTCTAGTCCGAACGGGTTTTTGAGTTGGCTTGGGCAATGGGTTTGCTCCCCATTGGTCTCGGGTTCGATTCCACTCTCGGGTTTAAGAGGTGGGACTTCTTGCGGGCAAGGGATCTCACCCGTAGGGGACTATTCTCGCCCCAGCTCGCCGTAGATACCCAAGATACGGGCCACTAGGCTGGGTCGCGGGGACACCCCTGTAGTAACAAATAAAAAAGCATTGTCCTTGTTCTCATATGATAGATGGTCCAACGAGATGGTTAACACGAACAAGGAAAGGCTTGTGTATAAATTGCACTTAATTGTAAGCTCCAAATTGTCCATTTTAATTTTAGTTTTACCTAAATTAATATAATACCAAAAAATGTCTACTTTTATCAACTTTTTTAAAATAAATCATTATGATGATTTTTATATGATAATCTAGATGCATTTCACCACATGATAGCAACATGTTGACCTTGAAAGATTTATAAATGAAGTCACCATCTGGCTAGTTTCTTGTCAACTATAAGAATGCATTCACCTACCACGAGAACACATACATTTGAGGCCCATTCTCAAACAATTCAATACCTAGTCCATGTGTACACATTTTGCATACATGTGTACCAAGGTAGTAGCAACATCATCTGACAAAATTCACAATCTGGTTTATCATTATTTACAGTTGTAATCTATATATGCTGAAATTATCTCATAGATGTTCAACTCGAAATTCAAACCTTCTTCATGTTATTTTGTATGACCTATAGGGTTCGATTATTGTTATTGAAAACTTGTATCTCTTTCTATTCAAAACTATAGATGAACATCTATAGAAATGGGAAGATTTGATCCAAAAAGGATCAACAATGTTCAGTTGTATCGTTTATAGTTATAACTTATGTTCTAAGATTTGTATAACCACAAGACAAACTAAACGTTAGCACTAGCTACCCATTGATTACTAGGGGATCTACTATCTGACTTTTTTAACAGTTTTTTAATAATTTTTAGTGAACAAAATTTATGTTATTTAAATCTTTATTTCCTCATCCTAATGACAAAATCCTAGAGTGTGATATGAAATGTTGATGCATCAAAATAATTTTTTATTCATTCATAATTACAAATGACACTTACTAGTCACTAATATGTTATGTATCCATATATACCTGTTTGCGCCTCATAGAGTTCAAAATCCATTACTTGGTCATAGATGGGTGATGTTGGAACGCTAAGTTCTACTATATCAAATAATTTGTGATATTGATATAAATCATGTTTTTTTGAAGAAAGAGATTGATAAGGGTGAAGTTTTGGTATTCATATCTCTATTCTATTGATTGTCTTTATCCAAATCTTTTGAGTCTAATGCTAACAAAGTTCTCTGACCACTATGAAATATATTCATAGTTTTGCTCCTACATTTATCCCCCCACATGTCATATGGTATAAAGTTTCCTTTGTTATGACTTATGATATACTCACATTTGCATTGTAGGGACTATGGAGGTTAAACCTTTTGTTATTAGAGCATTTTATAGGCAATGCTTATTGGAGATGAAGTGAGAGATTGAGGAACATCTTTCTTGTTGATTATTGTACTAACAAAATCCTCTAAACTTCTTGAAGTGAGAGATTGAGGAAAATCTTCTTTCTCGTTAATTATTGTACTAACAAAATCCTCTAAACTTTTTGGGTTAATGCACCTATTTGTAATGGGTAGCTGTTTCCCTAAGAATTTGTTCAAGGAGCAAGCCTAGAAAGGATAGTTCATCCATTAGTAAGAAAAAAAATTACCACTTTTTGTGTATATATTTTTATTTTGATGTATGATTACTACTTGAAGAAGCATGGAAAATTATAACTACCTATGTAAACATCTCATGCCTTAACAATCTTCTATTAAAGTGAACATGACTCCTTTGAAGAAGTTCACTGCGGTCTTCTTCATAATTTCTTGAGAATATTTATATTTCAAGATCATGTGGTATTTTACTTAAAAAAAATTTAAAATATAATATGATATAATGGATTGTAAACTGATCGTTATACCTATTAAGGCCGGTATTAAATTAAACCCTAAAACTATCATGTAAAAGACCTCTTACCTTGCAAGAAGTTTGATTTACCTAATCATATCTAGACTAGATATTACCTATACAATAGGTAATACATCTAGATTTCTTGTACGTTAAAAGCATATTAAAGATATAATTAATTATCATCTTTCTTAGTCCTACACTAAAAATAAAATGCATTTGATTATTGTGTTACTGACTATGATGGTGATCATATTGACAGGAAATCTACCTCAGTCCATATCTTCCACATTTGGTGCAGGTACTGTTACATGGATGGAGTAGTATTTAAATGGCATCCATCTATAGAGATGAGTTTTGAAGTAGCAACAATGGAATAAATGTGGCTTAGGAGATTATTAGTAGAATTTTATGGGTACTAGTGAAAGTACCAATTCATTATGTGCTGGTCACAACTATATTACTCTTGCCAAATATCATGTTCAACATTCAATAATCAAGCACATTTTAATTCATGGGCACTTCATTTGAAGAAAAAGTTCTCAATACAGAAATTATTTTCAATTTTGTTCAACTAATTATCTAGTGGTATATATTGTGATTGAGATTTTATTGACAAACAATCTACCTTTGGTTATGTGGTTAATTTTAGTATAAGTGCCATGTCCCCTTCTTAATTGAGCAGGCAACAATCCTATTTTAAGAACCAATTATTGTTCTATATAAGTACTTTTATATAATGCAATTAAATAAGATTAAATTAGTTTTTATATTATTTTAATTTTAGGAGGGAAGAATAATTTAACTAAGAACCCAAAATGTAATGTCTATAAAGACAAATCTAAAGCCCTTATTTGTATCCAATTTTTTTTTCAAAACTGAATTCTCTTTGGAGCTCTCAAGAACCACCCCACTTGATAACATGTTCTAGAAGACGAAAACCCTCTAAAAATTACTGTTTGATTGGGGAAGAAAAACCTCAACCCTGAATTTCATTGATCAATTTGAGCAATTTAATAATTTATTACTAGCACCATCAGCTGCTACATCGATTTGCTAATATCCTCGGTGCAATCTATCCTACTTCTGTGCAAAAATCATTTATCAAATGTTTTTTTATGTGGGCGAATCAATTCTGAATTTATCAATGCACAAAGGTCAATAGTTTGATTCATTCCTGTCATGGAATGTCAGCACTTATATTTATGCACTTGATTGAAATCTATATGGTGTGAATAATAGGGTGCTGCGAATTGTTTTGTCTATGCTCATTAATAGTTTAACACACAACAGGGATTAACCCTCCGCACTTAGTTTGAATCAAGTTGGATCTCCTGTTTAAGTCGTCACCTTTTGCAAGCCGTTAGACTTATTGTATGAGTGCATATCTGTCATCATAAATTGTAAGAATATAGTACTGTTACTATTTGATATTTTTTGGCAATTTATAGTCTAATGATAAAGGTTTCTTTTTTAAGTGTTTATTGGAATCGTCAGTATCATCTTTGTATTTCATACAACCGCCCAGTTCTAGGTCACCACTTCCTTTGAAGGGAGACTATAATAGAAAAATAAAATAATAGTAATTAGTTTGATATGGGATTGTAATCTTCGGCTATTGCACTTAATATTCAATATTGGTCATTATAGGAACCTAGCACTGATCTAACAGAATATTAATTTATTATATTGTTTTAATTGGTATTCTTAAAATAATAGATAAATTGTTAGATTTCTTGCTTCTAGTCCTATACTATAGATAAATATAAAATTAAAAAAAATACAAAATTTACTTTCTATTTCATAATCCAGCATCTATTTTGAAATATATATATTTTCAAAATATCCAACCAAGGACATTACAGTGGTATCAGAGCAAGTGCTCTTGCCAACCTATTTGGGGTAGATTACTTTGATGCAAACCTAGTTTGATGCACAGGAGTGATACGGAACTAAGATATTATCAAAGGGATTTCTCTTTTCTTTTTCTTTTTTCAGAATGTGATGCATCTGGAGAGGAGATTGGTGCAGTTTTGATGCAAAACAAACACCCTATAGCATTTGAGATTCGTAAGCTAAAATACTTTATGACAAAAAATGCTAGCCATAATGCATGCTTTGGACAAATTCTGACAATACCTAGTTTGTGGGGAGTTCATGGTTAAGACCAACCACAATAGATTAAGATATTTTCTAAACCAAAAAAATTTCAAAAGTGGGTAATCGAAATGGCTAAGTAAACTATAAGCGTATGATTTTAATATAGAATATGTTAAAGATAAGAACAATGTGGTTGTTAATGCACTATCTAGGAAACCAACTTTATGTTTTGTTTTTGCCATTTCTACTAATTAGAAAACTAACATTATGGTTGAATACATTAAGAATGCTTTTACCACTAATCTAATTGATGGAATTGTGAAGGACGATAAGTATACCATTATGGATGGACTCATTTTGTACAAGGGGGAATCTATCTTGTTCTTGAATCTAAAATGAAGGAGAAGGTCCTAATGGCTTTCCATGGGGCACCTCTTGAAGGGCATGCAAGATACTACAAGACATATCAGCAAATCAAGGAAAGGTTTTCATGTAAGGAGCTTAAAGAGGACATCCTCACTCATATTAAAGAATGCAGAACATGATAACAAAACAAGGAGGAGCACACACATCCCATAGATTTGTTACAACCGTTAACTATCCCAAAGCAAAAGTGGGAAAGCATCTCCATAAACTTTTTCACAGGCCTCCTAAAGTAGAAGCTAAAGATTGCATTTATATTGTTGTGGATAGACTAAATAAGACTACGCACTTCTTCATTATTCCTTCGATTTTAAAGCTCTTAAGTGGCTAACTTGTTCTTTAAAGAAATATTTTGATTGTGTGGTTTACCTAATAATATTGTGAGTGTAAAGGATTGCAGATTTTTTGGTGCTTTTGGCAGGAACTATTTAAATTGACAGGTATAGAGCTCACACTTAGCACAAACTACCACCCACAAATCAATGGGCAAACAGAAATTTTGAACAAGTGGATAGATGGATACTGTAATATCCCAGCCCTTGTTGAGATATTTGCTACCCTGAAAATCTGCCTGTGACTGCTTGTGGTTTCGTGACTTTGGTATTTTTTGAGTGGTTTTGAACATTCAGAGATATAGTTTGCCAGGGAACAAAATTTGGAAATTCAAATGCAAGATGAAGAATATTGACAACTACTGCAATTAAAATCCAACTGCTGAAGCAAGCCCTTATTATATTAATTCAAATCAGATTTATAATTATATAGTTGAACACTGGGGCAATTGCAATAAGAACACAAGCCGGATTTATTATCTTCAATGCAAATGTAATGTATTCATATCAGATTTTCATACAATGCTAAGAGTTCACTTTTAATCATACCCGGAAGCCTTAGCTAAACAACTTGTAAATCTGGAAATGTTCATCCGCACCTGGCAACCCTCTTTCATGGACGCCCAGCATTAAATATTGAGTTCTTCACCTCCAAAGTGCATCTGAAATCTTACTGTGGATTGGCCGCCCTCATTCAAGGTGGAATGGAGCTAAAAGAATAGGCGTTTCTGCCTTATACCTCACACGCCCAGCAAGAAGATGGTACGGTCCTGCTAATGATAGCTTGTACGGCCTAGCATTGTGAACTGGTACAGCCCAGCAAGAAGTTGACAGCAATTAAATCTTCTAACAGCTGGTTAATTTCTGATCATGAACAAAGTTCTCTTCAAACCCTGATATAAACCTCACAAATTTGTTCCAATGTGACTACTGACTGCAGCCACCTGTATGTGCAACCTTCAGGAGATATCTCACACCCTTAGGAAGTTGAAACAATGAAGAAGCTACGCTCTCCAATGCCAAAGAATTCAGAAACCCTGGTTTCCTCTTCTTCCAAGCAAAGCTTTCAAAATGCACTAGTGTCGTGAATGAGTGAATATTAATCTATTTGCTTTTGTTGAGAGTTTTTACATGTCTCTTGGAAAAGCACGACCCCCTAGGTGCTTTTTAATCATTAAATACATATATTATATTTTATTTTATTTTTACTTTATTAAACTCATTAAATGGGCACCCACTTCAAAGCACTTTTATAATTTAATATTTATCATTAAATGACCCCACTTAATAAAGTCAAAATATATCATTATAATGCACTTTTTAATAATTAATTATTATTAAAGTTTACCTTTAATAATAATTAAAAATAGCATATCTTTCTCATTAATCATTTTTTCTCAATTTCGTCTGAACTCGGAGGTCAACCACTGCATCCACTGTGCACCCAGGTGCCTTTCCAAAAATAGTAACACTGGACTCTGACGATCAAGTGACTTACTATAAATAGTGTGTAGAAACTGAGTCCAAATCAACTCCCAAAGGCAAATCCCGAATAATACCAAACGCCGGAGAAGAAAACAACCAAATATCTACCACACAGGACCCTCTGACCCACCATATTAGCCTATGAGGGTCAAATGATAGGCTAATCAACCAGATGCTGAGGCGAGCTAAAACAAGGACATTACAAATACCATTTGGGCAAATATTGCTACAATATGACACATCACATGTCAACAGATATGTCTTATTTTATGGCATTTTATGGATATAAAGCATTGACTTTTATTGAATGTATGTTTGTAGATAGCAAGGTTCCCATAGCGAGTGACTTGGTTAAACAAAGACAAGATATTTTGAGGACAATCAAGGAGCATCTCCAACAAGCACAAAACACACAGAAGCTCCATGCCAATTAGAATTGCTCGAAAACGACATTTGAGGTGTTGGACTTAATGTTCTTGAGGTTGCAACAATACAACGAATCCTCACTCAAGAAGAAGAGATCTAAAAGCTCAAGCCCAAGTTTTATGAGCCCTACAAGATCGTAAGAAAGGTGGGAAGAGGTCACTTACAAATTGGAGCTACCTAAACATAGCAAGATCCACAATATCTTCCATATTGCATGCCTCAAGAAGGCTCTTGGATAGCACATCAGCCCTTTGATGGAGTTAAGTCCCTTGGATGATGAGGGGAAGCTTGTTTTGGTTCCTGAGGCTATCATTGACATCCACAAGAAGAGGTTGAGAAATAGGAACATCACCAAGTACTTAGTGCAATGAAAGAACCTTCCAAAAGAAGATGCCATATGAGAGAACGCAAGCATAATTAAGCATCCCACATTGCAATTGCTTGAGGACGAACAATTTTGGTAAGGGTGGACTGTCATGTCCCCTCCCTAATTGAGTCGGCAATAGAGTCGGCAAGAATCTTATTATAAGGCCCAATTATTGTTCTATATGGGTACTTTTCTATTATGTAATTAAATAAGAATAAGTTACATTTTACGGGCCCAAAATGTAATGCCTATAAAGGCAAATCTAATGCTTTCATTTTGTATCAGAACTTTTTTTTTCAAAACTAGATTTCTCTTTGGAACTCTCAAGGGATAGTGTGTTCCAGAGGACCAAAACCCTCTGGAAATTATTGTTCGATTGGGAATGAAAACCATTAATCTTGTGGACTGCTAACTGCAAATTTCATTGATCAATTTGAGCAATTTATAACTGGCGCCATCAATTGATACATCAATTTTGGACAACTTCATTTTTTTAATCTGCTAATTATCCCTGGTGTGATGTATTCTATTTGTGTAAAAATCAATTATCAAATGTTTTTTTGTGTGGGAAAATTAATTCTAAGTTTATCAATGGGCAAATTAATTCTAAGTTTATCAATGCACAAATGTCAATAGTTTCATTCGTTGCTGTCATGGAATGTTAGCATCTATTTTTATCCACTTGATTTACATAAGTATGGTGTCAACAGTAAGGATGCTGTGAATTATTTCGGCAGGAAATTAACTCTCCGCACTTAGTTTGAATCAAGATGAATCTCTTGTCTAAGTCGTCATCTAGTCGCTAGACTTATTGTATGAGTGCATATCTATCATCATAAATTGTAAGAATATAGCGCTACTCACTATTTGATTTTTTTGGCAATTTATAGCTCAGTGATAAAGGTTTTTCTTTTTGAAGTGTTTATTGGAATCATCATTATCATATTTGCATTTCATACAACCACCCAATTCTGGGTGGCCACTTCCTTTGAAGGGAGATTAAATTAAAAAATAAATGAATAACAATTAGTTTATTACAGAATTGTAATCTGCTGCTACTGCATTTGATATTCAATGTTGGTCATTATAGGAACCTGGCGCTAATCTAACAGAATTCTGATTTATTATATTGATTTCATTGGTATTCTTAGAATAGTTGATAAATTGTTAGATTTCTTATTTCCAATCCTATATATTAAAGAAAAATAAATTAAAAATGCAAAATTTACATTTCTCAGGTTTAATTAGTTTAATTTTAGTACTTTACATTTTATTGTAGCAGGCAATATAGTGCAAAGTTTTCTATTTATAATTCAGCATCCATTTTAAATAAGTCAAAAAAATACATTAAAAAATTATATGTTTTCAAAATACCCAGCTAGGGACATTACAATAGGTGTAACCATATGGAGCTCTTAAAAACAACCTACTGTAGCCCCTTCTTCTATAGAAGAGAGATATCAAGGTGCCCTTGATTCAGCCAAAGAATCAGTATGGCGTTATCATCTATTACATGAGCTTCATATGGGTATTAATTCCAGTACCACACTTTCTTGCAATAACCAAAGTTATATTGTGCTTGCCAAAAATTCTATTAATCATCAAAGTATGAAACATACTGAAATCCAAGCTCACCCTATTCGTGAGAAAGTTCTAAATGGATATATTTATCTTAGTTTATGTCAAACTAAAGATCATGTTGCAGGTATTTAAAACACTAGAATTATAAATTATGACAAAATGACTTTCATGTTGTTCAAAATGCATGATCTTCATTTCAGCATAAATTTGTCTTCCTATTTATCTCTGTCAAAGAAGACCTACATTACTAAGGTACTTCATTTTTTCTATCGAAATTGGCAAGTTATGCCCCCTACTAATATTAAGGGGTAGAATTAGAACATAATATTAGTAAGGGTCATACCCTTATAGCATTTATATTGGTTTAATATAAGGTTATAATACTTTATGCCTACCATATTCTTTATAAAGCATAGTTTATTAGATACCATTTAATAACTAATAATCTAATAATTAAATATAGTAGTTGTTGAAGGTGTGGCAACTACCCTTTAGGTATTTTGCCATCCCTTATATTTAAGGGGCTTCTCTCAGATTGGGAAGTTATTGAGATTTGGTGATAAAGTAATATAATGAACAGTATCACTCTACCCAAGAGATAGTATTGGCCAAGTGGAAGTGAGGAGAAATGAATTCCCCATGTTCAATCTACTAATTTATTAATATAAATATGAATGTTTTATAATATTTATCATTGACAGTTTTTCCACATTAATTATGAGCAAAGTGTAATTTGTGACTATTTCATTCATTTATATACTTTTATTAATTTGTAACTTATCTAAATTAACTATTTAACTAATGCTATGTAAATAATACTTATCACGTTATTAATTTACTTTACTTAAAACAAGAAGTGACTTGATCTCATGGCCTGAAAGGACGATCTTTAGATTCAAGTTCAATTCCAAAGGAAAATCGCAAAAGTTGTTATGAAGAACAAGTCATTACAATTGTATGGATTGTTGTGATGTGTAGTCAATGGGAATCTTGATTGATCTAAATTTAAATGAATGGATATAGTCTATATTTAGAATTAGAGTCACATAAAAGAGATGAATGGTAGTGAGCATGGAATGGATTCTGGTTGCTCGTGTACCTACTCACTTTGAGTTAAACTTATGAATAAAGGTTTTATCAATGACTCCTAGCTATTTAATAGATGTTGGCAGAGCCAATACTTATTACTAATTTAAAAGTTTAATATCCTTGATGTGGTTCTCATGAAGTGCTATGCAGATAATGTTACATGTTTCGAAACTTGATTTAGAGCATATGGACAGTATCCCAAGCCTAGAAACTAAGCTATGGTCTTAAATACTAAGGTTGTGTAAAATTGGAATTCCCTTAAAATGATAAAACCTCATTGATAGGGACCAAAGCCAGAATCACGTTTATGTTCGAATATCTTGCTCATGAATTCATATCTATGAATTTGTTGATGAATGGTAGCTTCGGTCAGTTAAGATCTAGGCTATTCTTCAGAATAATCAAATTAGGAGAATAAGTGAAATCAAATTTATAAAGCATAGATAAAAATTCGATATATTAAAAGATGTTGAAATTCGCATTTAATATAAATCGGAATTTATATTTATTCGCCACCTTTTGTTTGTGTGTGTTAAGACACTAACAAACTGTTATTAGGAGTGCGGGGACCCGCGTGCTCTAAGAGACATGTCTCTTGAGCAGACGTGTCTCAACTTGTGGAGACATGTCCTCTCTTGAGACACATCTCTTAGAGGCGGGTCTCCTACATACTTATGGCGGCTCCCTCATTGATATGCAAACATCGAAATCAATTAATGTTCTGCAATCAGCACATTCGCAGCTAGAGAAGAAATCTGAAATTGCATTTAGAGAAGAAATCTGGAAATCACATTTTGACTTAGAACCTTCTTACACAGAATTTCAGACCTTAGTTTATTCTTAGTTTTTAGGATCCTATTTGTGAAAGATTTGATTACATTTACATGGTATCAGAGCCATGTTGTGTGAATCCAAATCAAATCTAAAATCAGTTTGCTCTAGAAAAATTCGTATTTTTCAAAATCGAATTCACATCACATTCTTCATAATGTCAAGTATGATCAGATTTGAAGATCGTCTTGCAAGAGCAGACAATTTCACATCATGGAAATTTAGAATCATGATGATCCTTAGAGAGAATAAACTAGACTCACTTGTGAGAGAAAATAGAAGGGAGCCAGAGGCTGAACCTGAGAAAACTCAATGGATCGAACACAATGAAAGAGCCATGAAAATCCTAGTAGATGCAGTTAGGGATCACATAGTGCCTATCCTAGCAAAACATGAAACTGCATACCATATGTACAAATCTCTTGAGAGTACTTATGAGATCAACAACACCTGCAGGACTCTAGCATTAAAACGGCAAATCAACAATGCTCAAATAAACAAAGGAGAGTCCATTAATGCATACTTCATGAGGATTATTGAACTTAGGGATCAATTATCCACAATTGGATATCAGATTGACAACAAAGAGTTAACCCTAATTGCACTAGGAGGCCTACCAAACTCATGGGAGTCATTTGTTCAAGGAGTAAGTGCGAGATCTAAACTCCCTAAATTTGATAGGCTAAGAACTGACTGCCTTGAAGAAGAAACAAGACTTTCCACAAAAGAGAATAAACAGAAACACATAGATGAAGACATTCATGTTCTCCACACAACATCTAATAAGAGGAGTAAGAAAAACTCCTACAAGAGAGGATCTTTTAAGAGAAAAAGAAATTCCAATGGAAAGGAATCTTATAAGAAGAAAGATATCTCTCAAGTACAATGCTTTAGATGCGATCAGTATGGTCACTATGCAATGAAGTGCCCTAATAGAACTAAACAACAAGCATCCTTTGCCAAAGTAGAAAAGTCAAAACCAGATCATGAATCTGAGAACTGTGTGTTCTATACAGCCCTTTCTAGTCAAGTATCTGACAACACTCAAAATTGGGTAATTGATAGTGGGTCATCCAGACACATCACAGGGTTCAGAGAGCACCTAGACTCCATGACTGAAAAGTCTGATGAAGAAGTAACCATCGGGGATGATTCTGCATACCCTGTAAAAGGAGTTGGAACGTGTTCCATCAAGTTGAAATCTAGGATTTCTCTGCAACTCACTGGAGTATTATTTGTACCTGGAATAAAGAGAAATCTTATATCCATCTCTGCCCTTGAAGACAATGGTTACAGAGTTACATTTATGGATGGTAAAGTTCTAGTATGGCCTAAGAACTCAACTATTAAGAAAGCCCATACCATAGGCATAAGACAAGGGTACCTTTACAAACTATGCACTGAGGTTAAACAAGCCCTTACCCTTGACACTGTTGATACAAATGAAATCTGGCATAGAAGATTAGGACATCTCCATTTTCGTGCCCTACCTTCTATGGAAAAACTTGTTACAGGCTTACCCAAGCTAAAACCATCTCATGAGGGAACTTGTAAAGGTTGTGCCCTAGGAAAGAATACTAAGGGATCCTTTCAGAATAGCCTAAGTAAAACCCTTAATGTGTTAGAACTGGTTCACTCTGATCTTTGTGGACCCATGTTTGTACCTTCTAAAGCAGGATTTCTATACTATGTCATATTTGTAGATGACTTCTCTAGGAAAACCTGGATCTATTTACTTAAGTGTAAAGAGTCATTAGAAATCCTCAAAAGGTTCAAAGAGTTTAAATCCCTCACTGAAAACTTCTCCGGAAAGAAAATAAAAACCTTAAGGACAGACAATGGGAAAGAATATACCTTTGAGATTTTTAAAGAATTTTGCATGAGTGCTGGAATTAAGAGGGAGTTCACAGTTGCCTACAATCCTCAACAGAATGGGGTTGCTGAGAGGAAAAATAGAATCATTGTAGAAGCTGCTAAGGCAATGTTGCTGGACCAAAACATTGAAACGTCTTTCTGGGCAGAAGCTTCTAGGACTGCTGTCTATATCCAAAATAGATGTCCTCATTCTCATCTTGATAACAAAACTCTTGAAGAAGCCTTTACCGGCATAAAACCTAACATTAGTCATTTTAGGATTTTTGGTTGTCCTATCTATATTCATGTACCCAAAGAGAAGAGATTCAAACTAGAACCTTCTGGAAAGAAGGGAGTATTTGTGGGTTATAGTGAAACCTCCAAAGCATACAGAATATTCATACCCGGGCAGAAACAAATTGAGTTAAGCAGAGATGTCATCTTTGAAGAAGACATTGCATTCAAGAGGGCAAAGAGTTCTAGTGAGACAGAAACCTATTCCCCTAGTGTACCTGAAATGGAACCTACTCCTGAGATTCAGAGGGAGCATCCTGAGGAAATACCACATGAACTTCCTGCCACTTCAAATGAGGATACAAATGACATCGGTAAAAAGAGACCACTTTGGGCCAAGAAGATGATAAAAGAAGCAAAGGATCATGCAGCACCTAAAGGAACGTTTAGGGAGAGTAAAAGACCCGAACGATTCTCTAGCTATGTTGCCTTAATGAACATCATAAACTCTAAACCTGCCAGTGTTACAGAAGCCTTCAGACATCAAGCCTGGAAGGATGCAATGACAGAGGAATATCAGTCCATCCTAAAAAATGATGTATGGGGCATAGTGCCTAGACCAAAAGAGAAATCTGTTGTCTCTTCTAAATGGCTCTTCAAAATCAAGCATGCTGTTGATGGCAGTATAGAAAAACATAAAGCACGTTTCGTGGCTAGGGGTTTTTCTTAAAAGGAAGGCATTGATTATGAAGAAACATTTGCACCTGTTGCCCGTTACACATCAGTGAGAGCAGTATTAGCCATTGCAACAGCTAAAGGCTGGAAGATCCATCAAATGGATGTGAAAACTGCCTTCCTTAATGGAACCATTGAAGAGGAAGTCTATCTGGAACAGCCTGAAGGTTTTGTGATACATAAATCTAACTCACATGTGTGCAGGCTGAAGAAAGCTCTCTATGGACTTAAATAGGCTCCCAAGGTCTGGTATGAAAGAATTGATAGCTATCTCTTGGGATTAAGATTTTCCAAAAATGATGTTGACTACAATTCTCTACTTCAAGGTAATCAAAGGTGATATGCTTATAATTATTTTATATGTTGATGACCTGCTAATAACAGGAGAAGATCACCTCATTAATCAAGGGAAACAGGATCTAATTTCAGAATTTGACATGAAAGACTTGGGTATTCTACACTACTTCCTCGGTTTGGAAGTAAGGCAGAAATCAGAAGGCATTATACTAAACCAAGGTAAGTATACTATTGACATTCTGAAAAGATTTGGAATGTTGGACTATAGACCGATGTCTACACCTATGGAAACCAACCTTCACAAATTGAAAGAAGCAGCAGCAGAATCCAAATGTGCAAATCCAACCCTTTACAGACAAATGATTGGATCCTTGATGTATCTGGTTAACACCAGACCTGATATTTGCTATGCAGTAAATGTTCTCAGCCAGTTCATGTGTGAACCAAAGGAAATTCACTTAATGGTTGTAAAACATATTTTGAGATATCTTCAAGGCACTATTGGATATGGTCTTCTTTACAAGAATGATCAACTAGATCTACATGGGTACTCTGATTCAGATTGGGCTGGAAGTGTAACCGATCGGAAAAGCACATCAGGATGTTGCTTCAGTTTAGGATCGGCTATGATCTCCTGGATTTGCAGAAAACAATCTTCAGTTGCACAGAGCTCAACGGAAGCTGAATACATTGCAGCCTCAATGGGAGCAAGAGAAGCAGTGTGGCTTCGTAAATTGCTTGTGGGACTCTTTGGTGAGCCCTTGAATCCTACAATTATTCATTGTGATAATCAGAGTTGCATAAAACTCTCTGTGAATCCTATCTTTCATGACAGATCTAAACACATTGAGATCCCCTATCATTATGTAAGAGATATGGTGGAAAGGAAAGTGATCCAGTTGGAGTATATTAGTACAAATGATCAAACTGCAGACATTCTCACCAAGCCTCTCTCCCGATCAAGGTAGATCACTTTAGGAAGAAACTTGGTATGGTTGAAATGTAATTTGTTATTTATGTTTGAAATACAAATTGTTTATAAATTGTACTAATATATAAAGATGTTTAATGTGTAAACTCTTTTGTCATGTGTGTGACTCCATGACCTTATGGGCCTACTCCCCCTGTGTACATTATTGAAAGGTGACGATCTTTCTAATAATGAACACTTGTATTTGACATTGTAAAGTGACGACTCTACAATGATAAACTATCATGATAGATATCATGTGACTTGATATCTGTGGACATGTCATGATAGTATCTCTTGGACACCTTGATGGATATCATGAGACTTGATATCTGAAGATCATTGTGATCCTTAAAGAGATAATCATGGTGGATATTTATATCCATGGATATGCCATGAATTATGGTAGACATCATGTGACTTGATGTCAGTGCACATACCATAATGAAGATGTGTATGAAGAATGTCATGTGACTTGACAATATTGAGAAAAGCATACCATGTCTTCGATATCACGTGTGAAGGTGATATCTTCACTTATTTGATTTGAAATATCTTCCCTAGCTAAGAGGGAGTGTTGATGAATGGTAGCTTCGATCAACTAAGATCTAGGCTATTCTTCAGAATAATCAAATTAGGAGAATAAGTGAAATCGAATTTATAAAGCATAGATAAAAATTCGATATATTAAAAGATGTTGAAATTCGCATTTAATATAAATTGGAATTTATATTTATTCGCCACCTTTTGTTTGTGTGTGTTAAGACACTAACAAACTGTTATTAGGAGTGCAGGGACCCGCGCGCTCTAAGAGACATGTCTCTTGAGCGGACGTGTCTCCACTTGTGGAGACACGTCCTCTCTTGAGACACGTCTCTTAGAGGCGGGTCTCCTACATACTTATGGCGGCTCCCTCATTGATATGCAAACATCAAAATCAATTAATGTTCTGCAATCAGCACATTCACAGTTAGAGAAGAAATCTGAAATCGCATTTAGAGAAGAAATCTGGAAATCACATTTTGACTTAGAACCTTCTTACACAGAATTTCAGACCTTAGTTTATTCTTAGTTTTTAGGATCCTATTTGTGAAAGATTTGATTACATTTACAGAATTGATCAAATATTTTACTCTAAAGTAATTTTCATATCCTCATTACAAGGGAGTTAACTAGTCAATTGCACCTCAACATTAAGTTTCCCTCTAGGCCCTTAAAATCTATTTTGTCTAATCATGAGGCCACAGTTCCAAGGCTTGAAAGTCAATTGCACCTCAACATTAATTTACCCTCTAAGACCTTAATATATATTTTGTCTAATCATGAGCCCAAGGTTCCAAGGTTTGCAATGATATATTTGCTTTATGAGATCCCTCTATGTATTTTGTGATTGCAGGGATCTACATTTTGGTTCAAAACCATGACCATTGATGTTAATCCAATCCAATGGTCCACACAATCACAGCATTGACTGTGTAAATTGTCAATTCAAAAGTGTGCCAGCCATCCAATCTTCACTTAATCCTATGGTTCATGCAACTCCTAAGCAGCCTTTAAAACATGTCAAAGCTCTCTTGTGCCATTAGTTAGCCAAGTCTAACATGGATTTTTGGCAAGCCCATTTTTTTAATTTTTAACCACACATTTCATCAACAATGCTACATGCCAGCCTCCTACAACCAACAAGGGTCGTCAATGTTCCCATGTTCCTAACTTTCCAACCATCCAATTAGAATTTGATATAACGACTCACACAATCTTATGGAGCTTCCTTAAGGATAACAGAAGTAATCCAACTTACCTATAGAGGACCTCTCTATTTTATTTTATTTAGTGATCCCAACAAATAATTACATTAGAGAGCAAAGTGTCAAGCTTAAGCACTCCCTAGGAGGTGTTAGACTCAACAAATTTTGGGATTGCACTAGCTATGTGATCCAATGGTTATGTTGGAACATCCTATGGACTACACACTCTCATGAAACCATCACATTCTTGTCAATCTATAGTTTTGCAATTGGTAAGGATTCTAGATCATTGGCTCATATGTGGTCTAATCAGCTATGATCTTGTTGGTGGAACCCAAAGCTCTATTATTATGCATGAGCATGAAGTTGTTGGAATTTCAAGCCATGAGAGCTCATGAGTTGGACAATCCATGGGCCCTTGCACGATTAAGGGGTGAGTTCTTATTGTGTCAAAGTGTAATTGCACTAATTTTCATCTCAAAGAGATGAACGACCTTTGCACCTCCCATTATCCCAAACCTTGTATTAAACCAATTTTTCCCGCAGCATAATCATGAGTGCTTGATTGTAACCACTTGTCCTTGCAAATGTTTAATAATTGGTATGAGTGTCAAAACCAACATAAACCTAGCTATGAACTCTTGAGCTCAACACTACCATCACCTCTAAGAAACTTGGAATGTTATTCCATAAGAAGCTATGAATCACTTACCCCAAAGGAAATTATTGTTGTTAACAGACTGTGTCCATGTTATAAATAAATTTATAGAGGTTAAGTTGTCAAAAAAATGGGTCTATTTTTTTTGGTAGCCCAAATGGGGTGTCACACTATCTATGTGGGTGATCGTAGCATCTAAAGGACACTCAACACCTATGAATGTCGGATAAGACTAAAAGAAGAAAGTAATTATCGAGCCAATGTTCAATGCCTTAAGGAGAGTACTTATCTAAGGTAAAGAACCAAGTACCCTTAACTAGGATAGAAGAAAAAGTACTAGTGACTACCCTTCTTGAGTCTTGTTAGAGTGCATAAGGTTGACATAAGTCTTCTTCTAAAGAGACCTATCTCCATGTTACGTATTTATGGTCCATGTGACCTTTCACACCTTTTGCATTGTGTAATATATATTGAGCCTTCTTGATCTTTCTCATTTTTCAATCACTCAAATATATAATTATATAAACAAGCAAAGATCATTGCTTATATCACATTCCATTCCATTCTATTCAAAGTGGTTTGTTTAGCCTAATATCACCAATACAATGTGTAGTCTCTTATTCTTGTGTGCCATACTTGCTTGGAGTTGTTTCTGATTCTCATCTTATGTTGCATTTGTTCTTTTTGCAATAATCTTTTTTTTATATATTGTTAATCGTTTACAAATGTTCTACTCATACAAACATCAACATGAGACCAATACAACCTCTTGTGAGCACAACCATGAGACTAATATAAACTCCTTTTGAGCAACCACACTAGAAACCGCCTATGGAATACCAAGAGTCAAAACTTAGAAATCCACTTATTTAGAAACCAACTCCACATTAGAAGCCAACTATGGAAGACCAAGAGTCAGAACTTAGAATTCTATATTAGAAGTCCCATTGGGATTTAAACTTTGGTCTTCACAATGAGAACTCAATGCTTTAACCAATTAATCTCAATCCCTTAGACCCTACAATAATCTTCATAATTTGCACATGATATCAAAGCAAGAGCAACGAAACTTAAGTCAAAAGGAGGAGAAATTTGTGATTTCAAGGTCTCAATACATTTTCATATCAATTCAGTTAGAATTTTGCTGTATGGAGTGCATATGATTGATAAACTTCATAAAATAAACATGGATTTGTCTTTTGTTCACTACAAAATGTGTACATTTAAGGAACTTTATTTCAAAGGAACTTTGGCATCCACTTGATTGTCATGGGCTAATTTGGAGCAATTTTGTTGTTTGGAGACCAAAATTTCTAGAGACCGTAACTTTCATATATGAAAGTATATTCCGCCAATTTTCTCTTTCATTACCAAGTTTTGTCAAGATCCACATATTGTTGTGCCCATTGTTAATTTTGCATCAACTATCATAGAGAAGATGAAATAAAAATTTGACCTCGAGAAACTCATGGATCAAACTATGCCTTATGGAAGATCCAAATTGAAGCATTTCTCAAGAGTTGAGGATTGTAGATGTACATCAATGATCATAATCCACCCCAAAAAAAGGTCAATTTGAAAAGTGATGGTAGACAAAATAGAGAAAGAACCCATCATATTTTCACTCTTGCAACGGATCGTCTATTTAGATACCATTGCATAGAAGAAAGTGATCCTACCAACCTACAAGAAAGGTTCAAGAACATGATTGACTCTAGCAACACTTCTCAAATCAATTGTTTGGAAACTCAACTGTGTAACTTCTAGTTTGCTAAGTATGATAGTGTTAAAATAAATCTCTCATTTCAACAACATATGTCCTAACATCCAATTTGTCAAATATAGGACAAGGACTCAAAGTATGTAAACATTTCACTTCATAATCTTTCCCTTGAATATGAAAAATTTGTATACAATTTTCATATATGTTGCCTTTATATGCATGCCTATTGAGCCTTCTTTCAATCCCAAGGCTCACTACAAACCTTTGAGAACTTAGACTCTACCTATTAGGCCTATGAAAACAACCCACCAAAAAACACCTATAGATACATCTTCGAAAAGTTATCTATTCAAAAGTCGCAACATGAGGAAGGGTTGTCCTAGGAAGAAAATGTGTGGCTATTGCAACTAATCCTATCATGACAAGAGATTGACAATGAAGATTTTGGGATCTAAAGAAGCATGCTAAGTAGACTGATGGAGACAACTTTCTAGTCAAAACACACATTGCCTTTTATGTTAGATCCCATCCTTGGATTTCTACAGAATGACTAACCATTCCAAGGTCGCTCTCTAATTATTCACATTTTCATCAAGGTGAACACACTAACCACCTCAACAACATTGGATTCTCCATTGGAAATGCAACCTTTAGTGAGGTACTTCACATTCTAGCTCTTAGTCCTAACTTACTTTCTATCTATCATATCACACACACCAACAAAATGGTTATCAAGGATATAGATGATGACTACAAAGTCCCACTTTCTAAGTATTGTGATGAACCAGATCAAATTGACAAACTAGGATAGGGAAACCCTTTGTACAAAGCATTAGAGTATGCAGCCACCATTTCAAGAACAGATGGCATTAGCTCTCTAGAATCACAAGATGGGATGCATCAATTTTGCATCTATGTGGCACATGAGCACGCATGATATGTGTTAAGATCTTCCCTCCATACAACCCCCAAATAGAGTATGTGAAGAATGTATTTGCAAGAAATACCACATAAAAATGTTTCCAAAGAGCTCATCAAATGGAAGTTCTTCATATGGATGTAAGTAGTGGTTTTCTTCACATGGATCCACACAAGGAGACTTTTATGGAGCAAACACCAAATTTTCAAGAGGCTAGTAATGTTTCACTTGTTCACAAAGTCAACAAGACTTTGTACGTGCTCAAACAAGCCAATAGAGCTTGAAGTGAGAAGATCCTTTTAGTTTTTCATCTCTACAAGTTGTATGTAGATGACATGATCATCACAAGGGGCTTACTTTTTCTCATTCAAAGCTTCAAATGTAAACTACATGATTGCTTCAAAATAACCGATATGATACTTCTACAATTCTTAGGAATTAAATCCTCTAAAATTGTCATTGGAATTCCAATTGGTCTCTTGCTTCTTACCCACATGCACTCAACTTTAAGCTTCTCCAACTCCTAAATCAGCTCTTATCGTTCCCACTATCAACAAATATTTTGTGACAAATCTCATCTACCTCATGCATAGTCAACCTGGTATTTCCTTTCTTGTTGATGTAGTCTTGAGGTTGACACATACCCTGTTAACATTTTAATTCACACCTTTTAGTGTGACACAAAACAGAATAGATGTGCACAAAGAACTGCTCTTTGAATTAGACGAAGAAACTCCTTATAGACAAAAACTAACTTAATCTTAACAATATATAATTATTGTTTACAATTTGTACAATGATTTTTGGGTGGTTCACACTCATGTTGAATAAAACTAGAGGTGTGTCTTCTTTTAATTTACCTCAAAAGGTTTCTATGTTTTTTGACTAGAAGTATACTCTATGATTATTACACACTTACATTGTTTAGTTAAAAGCAAAGATTGAGCAATGAATATACACATAAGGATTGAATAGGCTAAAACACAGGGACACAAACACTTTGGTGGATTGAATCAAGGAATCAAGACAAAGCTGCAATCTCCAACTTCAACTAAACCTAAAATACAAAGCTTGCAAACTTGCAAAAAGCAATTTAATCTACCTCAACACACATAACAAACAATATATACCATCTCAATAGCAATTTAGAAGCAAAATAGGCATTACAAAATTCTATTTGAATGAAAACTAAATTTTGGATAAACAACACTCAATTAGCAACAATTTTAGTAACAAGAAGGCATGAAAATTAACATTAGGAATTTCAGTGCAAATGGCATTTATCTATAAGATTTACAAAACATTGCATTAGAAATAAATCAAAAAGAAAACTACAACTTCTACGCTAAGAACACTTTTGCTTGCATGCAATGCAAGCTTTATTACAACATTCTATTCACTAAGTCTAAAACTCAACTCATGCAATCTTTAGTTAGACTGCTAATAAACATTACTACAAACTAACACTAGAACTCTCATCTCGTGTGATAAGAGATTCAAAAATAGGCTTCTGAAAATAGAGACTCCTCAAAAAGTACATCGGACTAAAATAAAAGGACTATAAATAGCTACAGCTAAAAACAGTAAATTTAGATAGGTGGATCTGAATGATAATTCTGGTGAAGCTTTTCTTTCTGATCATGGAAAACCCTTTGAAGATGTTGTGAAATTCTGCATATGAAAACCTTTCTTCAACAAACCCTAGCTACTCTCAAAAACTTCCTAGGGTTTGATAGCAAGCTATTGCAGGAATTATATAAAGTTATAAACAACTCTGCACCCTCAAAAATCCATCACAAAACTCAAGAGAATACCTCGCAAACTGAATATGTTTGTTGTTCAAAAACTGATATACGCTCATAAACCTGGCTGGAATGACAATTGAACTTCTTATGGAATTTTGGACAGGGTAACAATCAAGGGTTTGACAATGTTGGACTGAGATTATTCCCCAAAACCTTGGATGCTGAGTTTTCTGTAATTCTAGTTTTCTGTGTTTTCATGAAAGAAAAAGCATCTCAATAAAGGTAAAGCCCTGCCAAAAGGATGATAATTGGAAAATATGATTGACCAGCCAAGGATTGATTGAAAAAACCGCTGATACTCAATGAAATATTACCACTGATATCAGGAACCTCCATATATAGATGAAAACTTTGTCTTTGATGAATAAGACTGTTGTACTAAGATGCTGGAAATATTGACCACTGCCATAGATGACTGAATTGATATCAAAAACCCTGCTGTAAGCAGATTTGCTTTATCCTGATCTATTCTCAATCGTGAGGAAGAAAGCAATGATCTGAACTCTATTTAGGCATGCTCAAAGCTGATATACACAATATAACTAATTATAGAACTTTGTTTTTCCTTGCCCATGAATTGTTATCAATAGGTTCAGTAATGATTTCTGCTATTTTAAGACTGAGTTTCATCCTTGTATTGCTGGGGTGATTATTTTCAACAGATTTTGCTTGCATTTGATAAAGTCACAAGGTTGTGAATAGACACTATCTTTTCTAAATAGAAAACTTGCCTTCTTTTAATCAGCTATGCATGAATAGACATCCCTGGTCATAGGTTTTGCTCCTTTTATCATGGGTCTGGTCAGCAATTTGTATAGGCATCCACTTTTATTTATACCAGACAGCTTCTCGTAATAGGTGAGTGCTTATATACTAATTTTTTGGCCTTTTCCTTTGAGTAGATTACTATTTATGTCAGCACACCCCTATATGCACAAATTTCATGTTTGGTTTTAAACACAATTTCTCTTTGTTGAGCTCACACCTATATGTACAAATTTGTATTCAAATATACTAACCCATCAATGCAATCTGAAACTTTGATTTTTGACCATGTTTTTGTTTCTCCCTTATAAAAGTGTGCACCACTAGACACAAATAAGACACTTGGAATTTGAAAACAAAATTCTGTGTTGAATGCACCATTGTACAAGCACAAAATGTTTGTTGATTTGGAACTAAAATTTCCATTTCCAAGTATGTGCCAATGTATGGGCACTTTCACTTGCACTTGAAAACCCTATCCCACTTGGTTAATCACACTCTTGACACTGAGCTTGAAACTATAATTTGAACTAGTTTTCCTTAAGGTGCCCCTAAGTACAAAAATCACACTTGATCTTCAAAACAAATAAATCCTTTACATAAGGGCTCACTTATACATGTAAATTCGCTATTTGACTTTGTAGAACTAAACTTCTTCATACAAAGTGCACTTGTATGGGTGTTTAGAACTTAAAAATGAAACTGAAGTTTGCTTGTATGAGTGCATGCCAATGTATGTTTTCAACCTATAATTTGAAATGTCTGATTTTCCTTAGAGTAGTACGCACCCATATAAGCAAATCTAATTAACATTGAATTTTCTTTTTTCCCTTGTCAAGTGCACCCATGACAATGCAAATCTCTCCAAATTCATCAACTGTTTCTTCCCTTTACTGAGGTACACAACTGTCCAAGCAATTTTGAACTTGATGTTTAAACTAATAGCAATTTTCCTTCATTCGGGTTCATCCCTAACAATGGGATATCAAACAGATTTAGAACGTCATTTTCTTCACATAGGTGTGCCCTTGACATCCTTCCTTCAGCAAATTTCTCCAACAAAAATTATCTTACTTTGGTAAGGTGTGTCTCCTCAATTATGTGCGATCTCAATGTTGGGGTTGCATTTTGACTTTGAAATTCACTTTTCTTTGATTAACCTTTGTTATTTGACTTACAGGATTTGTTTTGAAAGTCATATCTGCTAATTTGCAAAGAATACAATGAGAAACAACAAAATACTACACAAACCAACAGGGCAGAACTTCAAAATATGACCATTTGTATTGATGGAAGACAAGGTTTTAGCTTTGAAACTTGACACAATACAAAAAATTTATATGGGTATAACACATCTCATGCCTATCATCTTTGGGTAGGTAAGCAAATCCTTCTACATCATGGTAGGCTTTAGTTCAGGATTCATTGTGCAGCAGACAATACTCCTCTTCTTTTAGTATTATATGATGCAAATTGCAAACTATGCAAAGGATCTTGATAGCCAAAAGAGTACATCCAGCTATATTTTTTATCTTGGGTTTGGTCCTATTTGTTTGAGAACAAAGAAGCAAGCTTGTATCCTCTTATCTACTTTCAAAACTGAATATTACAGTGAGAAAGAGGTGGCATAATACCTCGTGTGGCTTCAAACTCTTCTTTCATATATTGGTTTTCCTCAAAACAACCCCCACAATCATCCACAACAATAGCTTGAGACTTTAAGTAACATTCCAATGATATGCAATCCAGTTCACCACCAATGGACAAAATTCATTCAGATTCATATGCACTATGTCAAGCAATTATTTCAGGATGATTATGTGGATTTCAGCAGGATTTAGCATGTTTCCTCTGCTAAGCAGCTCGCCAAATAGCTAATTGAGGTTCCATGCAGGTAAGTCAACCTTTTGGAAAGAATATCATTTTAGAAAATTATTGTGACAAATTATTCAATTGGCTATCTTGGGTGCTAACATTTCACCAAATAAATGTGATTCTAGAAAAACATAATAGACAACAAGAAGTTGCCCAATGACAAATTAACACAGAAAGCTAACAACAGAAGTAGTGCAGCAATATGAGCATATTATTGGAGTGGCCATCTCCCTTTTGTCCATGATGATAGAGTGTCCCATCTAATTGAGTTCATTATTAATATGGCTGGGATAAGAGTGGACCTAGCTTCATATGATTCAGCCAAAATAATTGGAAACAAACAGAGGAATGGCTAGAAAAGGCCAACAACCATGTAGTGGTTGTAAAATCAAATTTATAGGATATCTTAACACAAAGACATCTATTTTCTAATAACAAACAAGATGAACTTAACAGGCTGCCAAAAACACAAGAGTGAAGGCAAAGTCAACATAGGATACAAAGTTCTAAGGAGACAGCATTGAAGAAGTAGAAACAAATAATTTGACAGTTACTTTGCATTTAGTTATTTAACAAAATGCCTAAAATTTTGATATCTACACAGTTGGCCTATCATTAATCAAATAGTAGCCTGAGCAACCTGTGGAAGAGGGGCTGTACTAAGCCAATATGTTGTCCTCTCTATATACCAGATGAAAAATATACTAATTGTCTTCTATGCTCTTCACCAATACTCAAATGCATCTACAATCAAATTGATCTTGAGGACTTACAGATCTTGCAAGTCTTCAGTGAGCGGGAGTGGTGGCACTTCATGGAAAAGTGGCCCAAAGGCTAAATGAGAGATGATTAAGTGAGAAATCAGCCTTGGAATGTTGTAGAAACAAGATGTTTATTTTGGGACAGCAAAGCAAAACTGAGCTGGTGGTATCATTCATCAAGAGAATGGCTGAACATGCAGTGAAGCAATCTATAATGTGACCCTGTGTTACACAGGGACGCGTCTCTTGTCCCAAAATGCACTGTCCCTGTCCCCAGCCATCCCTGGTACGGGGGGATGCAAAGGGGACGTCCCCTTGCTGTCCCCGAAATAGGCCAGAGAGCAGGAAACGGCAAGAAACATCCCTGCCCGTTTGGGGACGGCTCCCCGTCCCCTGTATGGCTGGGGGATGTAGGAAACATCCCTCGTCATCCCGGGGACGGCTAGCCGTCCCTTATGGACAAGGAACTTCCAGCATTAAAAAATAATCAAAAACTCTTTTTTTTTAAATTTCTTTTTGCTGTTTGAACTTTGAGACTTTTGGATACATGTTTGAGAAATTTGGATATTGATAGATCATGGTTTTATTGAAGTTTGAGACAGCTGTTATGAATTTATAAGTTTAACAGAGAAAACATCTTACAAAAATGGTAACTCGCAGTCTTCTCTAGATTAAATAACTTGCACACCTTGTTGTTTCATGATATACCCAATGAGGGAAAAGTTGTGATTCTTGTCACCTTGTTTCTGCGGTATTTCTTTGGAACGTGAAAGCACTTTGAAGTGTTTCATTGTCTGCTTGATGTTCCTCCATGTTTCCTCAGCTGCAATATCTTTGCTTCCTTTGGAGGAGTTAAAATGTTAAAGTTCTTAAAACATTATATTCATTAAAGCTCTTCGACTCTGCAATGTTTCTCTACTGCAGTTTATATGTCAAAATGTATAATCTACATATATCCTATGTACAACAATATTTTTAAAACTCATATGATGTGAGTCTGCTTCCATGTTCTGATCTCTAAACTTAATTTTCAACCCACTTTGCTTATCAAGAACCAACCAGCTCTGAAATCCATGAACATCAGGAAAACTTGTTACTTGATATAATCATTTAATGTCAAAGACTACCTTGATTCTGCAATATGCAGAGAACCTACATTGGTCCTCAAGTGTTGTAATGAATTAATTTTAAAATATTTGTGTGGTACTGAGCCGTTTCCTTTAGAAGACTCTCTATGCTATTGTTCAAGAATAAATACAAAGGTATTCTGTGCACAATCTGATATTTACGCAAGAATTGAAAGCTATGATGTGAGAGGCAAGTCTTGTTGGTAAGCATGTTGTTCAATTGCTGGCTCTGCTGCTGATCTGTAGAAACCTCCTCCCCATCTCTCTCCTTTTGTAAGAACACAAACTTTTAACTCATTTTTGACAGGACATCTGTTTTTTAAAATAATGCTTTAATGACATTTATTATGCTGTTATACTACTGCTCTCGTGATTTATTTACATATTGATATTGTTGTTATCAATTATTGACATATCTCTCTCTCTTTCCCTCTCTCTCTCTATAATATATTAATAATTTTTGAAAAATTCATATATATAATATATATATTGCCGTCCCCTACGGTCCCCTAAAAATGGCCCCCTAGGAAACGTCCCAGAAACGCATCCCAATGCCGTCCCCCCGTGCCTGTCCCCAAAACGCCAAGGAACATAGGTAATGTCCCCTTTCTTGTGTGAATAGACTGGCAGCATAGGAATAGCAATTAGTTAGGATTGTAGTTACTTTCAGTTAGGGCCAGTTAAACAAGGAAATAAGACAAATGAATGCTTTCAGTTAGGATCAGTTAAATAAGGGGATGAAATTGCCATCATTGATGGATGAACTTGCCAGTTAACTGCTGTCAATTTAGGGAGGAGCTTGTCAGTCAAATGCCATAAAATGCGGAATGATTGCCTATGATTATAGAAGCATGGAGAATAGACAGCACTGGGATGAAAAGAGAAAGGGACTTTGGAAATTAGAAACCAAATTCAATTTCATTCCCAGGAACGTCGTGCTGCTTTCAGCAGCTTTGGCACTGGGAGACAAAAACCTACAGACGTGTCAATCTGATTACCTTGGGAATGGAAACCCTATAGGAGCAGTTCATGGTACAGAGAGTCAGCAGGATCATGCAGATCGTCATCAGAATAATCAGAGGCATCCAGATTTGCATACTGGATGCACCCGGTAAGTTGTATCAGTTTAGTCAACTTCAATGAATGTATGTATTTGAATAGAAGATAAAATAAACAATATCTATTGCTAGTGTATTTCTAGGTATCGGAATGGTATATTTCAATTTGAATGCATGTGCTTTTAAGTTGTATCGGACTGGTAGAAGTTGTTTTCTGTGTGCATTTAGTTCATTCTAATACCTAGAAATATACTCACGATAGATATTTTTTTTTTTTATCTTCTATTCAACCACATACATCCATCAAAATTCACTAAACTGATACAACTTACTGCGTGCATTTAGTTTTGGTCTTACACAATCCTTCCACGAAAATGGCTCCGAAGGAAATTATAAATTTATAACAATTAAGATAGTGAATTTTAGCTATTGGATAATGATGAACCTAGTCCAAGATAGGATGAAATGGAATGCCTCTTTCAAACGGAATGTCATTAGAGAAACAAATAACAACTTGAAGCTTGAGTAGTCCATAGGAACAGTCTAAATAAGGGATGGGCTACAAATTGTGTCATAAACAACAAAAACAATTTCTATTCCTAAGGTCTTGGAGAAGCCTCTAATTACAAGATGGAATATCGTTGCAAACTATGGTTTGAAGTTCTGCACGTAAGCAGTGACGTCTTGTCTGACCATTGAATAGTGGGTACCAATATCTATTTTATAGTCCTACTTGTTGACTTTGATGGTAACAACTATCTCAATATACATTCTACTGCTTTAACTGTCAGCTTTCATGAGAACAAAGATGACAAAATGGCTTTATCTTTGTAGAGCCCGGGCCTTCCCTCTTGTGATTGCCTTTGTCTTCCTCTTTTTCCTGTTATTTTAACAGAACACCCTACAAACTCTTCTTGTGTATGTCAACTCTTATGCTATAGTTCAATTTATTCAATAATCTTCTTCTAAGCAACTTTTTAAATTCTATTTTTGTGTCTTTCTAGAGCTGCATTGCAAGTTTAGCATTGAGTTTGGAATTCTAATGCTTCTTGAACCTTGTTGTGAATTGCTTCTTCAACCTACATGGTAGTTTCTTCATTTGCAACCTTCATTTCTTCCTTGTGCTCTTGATCATGATCATACAACATGTCCTCGATGACAAGTAATTCTGAGTTTGATTATACACCAATGAAGGCTCCAAACGTAAATAGACTTGGGAAGCCTTTCTTCCAACTCTATTGGATAGGTGAATGTGCAATCTCCACTTGCATTCTTCTTAATATACTTAAGAGAAGTCGTCCTCATCAAATAAATGCAGAGATCATCTAAATCAAGAGATCCCTTTAAATTCCTCCTCAAGGCTGCATACTACCTTGATTTCCTTTCCAAAAACTGATCGATACTTATGATGATGTCATGGGATTTACCATTAGTATCTAGTATCTATTGCAAACAAAGTTAGGGAATTAGGCCTATTCACCACAGAACCTCATCCACATTATGGGTTGCACAAGGATAAACATTAATAATTACTATATATGCCAATTGCTCTGTATTCAAATGGGCAGCTTTGTGGTTGAATTATCCAGTGTAATTGGATATCCTTAGTGACATAGTGATTGCAATCCCCACCTTTGTTATCCAGAGCTGTCCTCTGATTTCATTATTGTCTACTGAGGACTGCGCTCTGTCTTCATTATTATTTACTCAGAGCTGTGCTCTGTCTTAGTTATTCTCTATCGAAAGCTGTGCTTCAGCATTGTTATTCATTATTTTGAAATCATCATCACAGTATTAATATTTTGTTGATCTTTTATAATACTTGCTAATTATTCTAAAATTATGATTGCAGGTTCAAGGCAGTTGTCTAGTTGAGTTCACTATTGGATTAATAATTAAATATGGTTCTAAATGACTAACTCTTTGCAATTTGAATGTGAGTATTTTATTTTGTATGATAATAGAACATTATTAAAACTTTTCATATGGCCATAGCATATTGTCTGAAAGAAAACGTCAACAAACACATACGTTATTCATTTGTCACTGGGTCACCTAACTGCCCTGGAAGATACTACAAGAGAGATGAGTTAATTAAGCAGACCTGAGAGCAAATTTGCCTGATACAAACTGACCTGTAAACTCTTAGATTATTGAAGAATTGAAGAAGCGCAAGTTTAAATCTACTGTTCTACTTGCTTCATCAAAAGACAGTGTTAAAGAGAGAAATATTGTTGCAAAATACAAAAAATAATGTGTTGGAAAAATAAAAGAATCCAACACCACGAACTCAAGATTTTTTACCCTCAAAACCCTCAATGACAGAAAAACCAGCTTTGATAGTGGCAAATGTACTTTTACCAATATAATAGTAAAAGATCACTGAGAACAATGAGTTGCTATGAATGCAATCTGCCCCTTGCTCCATTATTTGCATACACGATTGTCTCAGTCTTTGATTACACTAATGGACCAGCTGAATTCACCTAAATTTGATCAATACAACATTTTAATTGCTCTCCCATGCGTAAAGAAATACTTCCTTCCTCTATTTATAACTGTTATTTATGTTAGAGTATCCATCTCGAGCACTAGAAGGATCCCCTTGAAGCTCAAAGCAAAAAAGTCACCTTTTCGTTTCAAATTTTATTTTTAGTAAGTCACTTGGACATTGGGGGCCAACCTTACTATTTTTAGTAAGGCATCCAGACGAGCAATATGAGCAATGGGCAACCTCGTGGTGTTGGCAAAATCAGTTGATGATGAGTATTTATGGAGTTATGATTAATTGATTATTATTAAAGTGCTAACTTTAATAATAATTAAATATAAAGTGCATTAATGAATTGGCCTTTATAATATATGGTTTTATTTATAATCATGAGGTCAATATTTAAAAGCATTTACGAGGGGTGCCACACTTAAGGGGCTTATTATATTATTTTATTGGAGACAACAAAAGCAAATGAAGATTAAATATTAATATGTTTTAAAAGCCTAAGGGGGTCATGGCATTTTGGAGTTGATATAAAAGCTTTGAAAAAGCATTCTCATTTCATTCATTGATACTTGAGAAAATTTCAGAGCTTTGTCTGGAGGAGAAACAAGGGTTTCTCGCTGCAAATCAATCTTGGAGAACGTTAATTCTTCTAGATTAAGCGATCTACAGGTGTGCAATACCACCCAAGGGTTGCTCGATAGTTGGCTGCATTTAGGCATCACAATTGTGCTTACCAGAGTAGATTTCCAGAGGATTTTCAAGGGTTTGGGTTGCAGATCGGAATTGATTGAAAGACAAACATTTCAGATCATTCTCTTTGCCTTTTGTAACCTTCATTATTGGCACGTGGGTTTCAATAAGGCTGGTCGTACTTCTCTTTGCCAGCTGTACTTTTCATATGTAGCACATGGGAGTCTTATGAAGAGAAACGCCTAAGTATTTAGCCTCAAATCTTCATCCATTCTTGGCGTCTAAGCTGGTTAGTGATTGTAAATCAAATTCTAAGACATTATTCTCAGGTATTGAAGAAGGACGTTTCCAGTAAAATGGTAAAAGCTTTCATACATTAACATGAAAAATAAGTTACATAATATATAAAAGGAAAATACAACTATAGACATTAAATGTCTAACAGCCGACTACTGTAGCAAACTACTGTAGCAACAGTAGAAACACTATACATGCATTGACCATTAAATATCAAGAATATAACATTCTAACACCCTCCCTTAATGGTCAATCGGTCAAAAACACCAAGTTGCCCCCTGAATTTGACAAATTTATCCGGGCTCAAAGACTTGGTGAGAATATCTGCAGTCTGATCCGTTGTTGGAACATACTGCAGCTGAACTGATCCGTCTTCTACCAGCTTGCGGATATAGTGACAATGAATTCGACATGCTTGGTACGTTCATGGAAGACTGGATTTTTGGCCAGTTTGAGCACCCCTTGATTGTCAGTGTACAAGGGAGAAGGACCTGCTTGTGACATGTGCATGTCAGAAAGCATCCAACGGAGCCAAACTGCCTCACATGCTACTTTAACTGTTCCTCGATATTCTGCTTCAGTCGAGGAAAGAGCCACTGCTTGTTGCTTCTTGCTAGTCCATGTTACAGCACCTGTACCCAAATTGAATACATATCAAGAAATAGATTTTCGGTCATCCACTGAACCTGCCCAATCTGAATCTGTATAACCAATCAGCTTTGGATCCTTGCATCTGCCATACAGAATGCCATAATTTGAAGTGCCCTTAACATATCTCAGCACTCGCTTCGCTGCAAGCCAATTATCAGCTTTTGGAGCTATCATGAAGCGAGAAATGTAGCTCACTGCAAAACTGATGTCAGGTCTAGTGGCAGTGAGGTAGATGAGACTGCCCACTAGTTGCCTGAATGTCGTTTCATCAACCGAAGGTGAATCAGAGTTGGCTGATAACTTCAGCCCCTTCTCCATAGATGTGGAGGCAGGTTTGCAGTCCTGCATCCGAAACTTGTCAAGCAAACTCCGAGCGTATTTAGACTGAGAGATAAAGATACCATCAGCGGTCTGCCAAACCTCAATACTCAAACAATAATGGAGAAGCCCCAAATCTGTCATGTCAAAAGCCTGACACAAATCATGTTTGATTGCTGCAATCAAATGTGTTGAACTGCCAGTAATGATCAAGTCATCAACATAGACAACAAGAAACAGAATATCATCACCGGAGTGTTTGACATACAAATTAGTGTCAGAAGGGCTGCGCTGAAAACCATGATCAACCAAGTACTGATCAATCTTGATGTACCATGCACGGGGAGCCTGTTTCAGTCCATAGAGTGCTTTCACGAGCCTACATACCTGATGTTCTTTGCCGGCAACCTTGAAACCAGGAGGCTGCGTCATGTAGACCTCTTCCTGCAAATCACCATTGAGGAAGGCACTCTTAACATCCATCTGATGAACTGTCCATCTGAATTGGGCTGCAATAGCGAGAAGAAGACGAATTGTGCTCATCTTTGCAGTAGGAGCAAAAGTCTCCTCGTAGTCAATGCCCTCCCGCTGTGCGAATCCTCGAGCAACTAATCTAGCCTTGTATTTATCCAAAGTGCCATCGGCATGATACTTGACCTTATAAACCCATTTGCAACTGATGGGTTTCTTCCCAGGAGGAAGATCAAAGAGAACCCAAGTGTGATTCTTCAAAAGACTATGGTATTCGGACTCCATAGCCTTTTCCCACTCTAGAATTCCTTTAGCCTCGGAATATGTCTGAGGCTCATAGATGCTGTGTAGGTTGGCCATAAGAGCAAAATTGACGGTGTTTGGCTGCTTGCTCTTTCTACGAGTTGATCTACCCTCAATGAGTTCATCATTATGAAAATCTCCGATAGTCTTGAGCCACCACTTAGGCCGACAAGTAGAAGTACCAACATCTGGAGTAGGAGAAACAGCATCTTCTGGGATTGCTGGAACAAAGTCATCTGGATGTGAATCCTGAGGAAGATCAGGTGGTGCTATATCATGACCGGTAGACTCCTCATCTTCAGAGTCAGAATGCTCTGAAGCCCTCCCATCAGGGGAACCAAGAGGAAGACAAACACCATCATCAGGAACCTTCATAGGCTGATCCTCAGGGCTGATAGTAGGAACAAATGGACCAGTAGTCTCATCAATCACAACATCACGACTGAATATGAGATGATCTGTCTCCACATCAATCGACCTGTATGCCTTGTGATTGTCGCTGTAACCAGTAAACATCAATTGTTGGCTCTTGGAGTCCAACTTGGCACGCTTGGTGTCGGGAATCCATACATGAGCTATAGAACCAAAGACTTTCAAATGGCCCACTTTAGGCTTACGTCCTGACCAGGCTTCTTCTGGAGTCATCTTCTTAACGACCTGTGTAGGTGACCGATTCAGGAGGTAGACTGCAGTATAAACTGCTTCAGCCCAGTATTTCTTTGGTACATTTATGTACTCCAACATAGAACAAGCCATTTCAGTAATGGTGCGATTCCTACGTTCAACGACACCATTCTGCTGAGGGGTGTATGGTGTGGTGAGTTGTCGTTTGATGCCGTGTGTAGCACAAAAAGTAGAGAAGTCAATTGAACAAAACTCCCCCCCATTATCTGACCTTAGAGTAACAATGTGAGAACCTGATACTTTCTCAACCAAGGCCTTATACTGCTGAAATGTACTAAACACATCTGATTTATTTTTCAAAAAATACACCCACATTTTCCGACTGAAATCATCAACAAAAAGTAAAAAGTACCTGGACCCACATGATTATGTTCCATGCCTGAAACATAGTAGACATCAAGAAAGAGTAAATTTCTTCCGCCAGAGTGAATCTGAACATTGCCCTTACTGGCAACAATGTACTCTTCCATGATTACGGAGAGAAGATTATGTTCCATGCCTGGAACATAGTAGACATCAAGAAAGAGTAAATTTCTTCCGCCAGAGTGAATCTGAACATTGCCCTTACCGGCAACGGTGTACTCTTCGCCGCCTCCAAAGATCACTGAATCAGTGAATGGTTCACATTTGGTGAACCAATCTCGATGATGAGTAAAAGGCCGAGAAGCCCCTAAATCAATATACCAAGCAGAAGATTGGACTGGATCTGCAGTTCTCTTGGCCATAAATGCATAGAATGCAGACTCTTTCTGCTCGATGTGCTCTGCGACATTTGCCTTTTGTTGAGACCCTCCCTGCTTCTTTTGTTCAAAAGCCATCCGAATTCGACAATCAGCCTTTATGTGACCATATTTATGGCAATAATTACACTGAACGTTCTTTTTCTTCTTGTTGTCCTGTGAAGAACCAGAGCCTTTCAGTTGAAAAGATTGAGCCTTCCCTTTGTTCTTAGCAAAAGATTTGGCAGAGAACACTTGCTCTATGGAGGTTGAACTAGTACTGCTTCCAAACTGTTGTCGCCATCGATCCTGCTGCAAGAGCTTGGTGCAAAGATCTTCAAATTTGAGATCAACATTGGTGGAGGTGATATTCAGCGTCTCGATGAAGTGTTCATACGAACACGAAAGACTCTTCAAAGTAATGACGACCATGTCTTCTTCCTCCATTGTTCGACCAATCGCCTCCAACTGATCACGAATGTCCTTAATCTTCGTGAGATGTTCCTATAAGGACATTTTCTCATCCATCATGATGGAAAAAAGCATGTTCTTGAGAAAGAACGCTCTGCTCTTGTCGGAGGTTTCATGAACTGCCTTCAAATGATCCCAAATTTCTGAAGCAATTTTGCTAGACGGTACCTGAGGTAGCTGCTCATCCGCGACTGAGAGTTTGATGAGCATGACGGCTTCCCGGTTGCGTTCATCCCATTTGTCTTGGTCCTTGCCGACTACAGTGGGACGAGCGGAGTTCCCCAAAATGATCTAATCAAGGCAACGATATTCGAAGATCGTAATCATGCGCTACTTCTAGGTGTTGTAATTCTTCCCGTTGAACTTCTGGCTACTTTCGAGCATTATGTTCGTTAGAGATGCCATCACGTACCCTGAGGTCGAACTGGTGAAGGCAAAACGAAAACAAAAAATGCACAAATTCAAAGAGGAAACCCTAAAACGGATTTCGAGGCACGTTGATGACGAAATCTAGAAAATCTAAAGAGTAGCCAGAAGAGAATGCTGAAAACCCAAAAAAAAATCTGACTGCCCAGAAAATTTCGTCAACACTCAATGGCACAAATTTTGAGGCACGGAAACCGAGGTACCCAAAAAAATTCGAGACCAACCCAAATGAGATCTCAAAAAACCCACCAGGAATCTACAAGAAAAATAATTTTTCAAGGTGGTTTGACTAGTCAAAACCCTAGTTGACCTGTCTGGAAACCTTAGCACGCCATTAGAGCTCCAAAAAATTTGCAGAAAACAACTGAAATCCGCCAAGAATCTATAGCCTCAACGAACCAGATGTCGGCTCAACCCGTCAGGAAATCGTGCCCAGATGTGGGAGAAAACGCGGGTAGAAGGAGAAAACCGACGCCCAGAAAACAAAACGCGACTAGATATCATGCCCAACAGAAACAGGAAGTCGCACGGCCAGAAAACTCAGAAAAAAATGCGCAGGTCAGAAGAAAAAACGTGTTTCAGAAGGGCGCAGACTGAGGAAAGGAGGACAAACGCAGAAACGCGACCAAAAGATGCGCGCAGCAAGCAAGACACGAAAAAACGCGATGAGAAATCGCGCCAAAACACACCCAGAAGGCCACAAACAGGCAGAGAAACGCCCAGACAAATAAAACACGACCAGATACTGAGAAAGATCGCGGCCAGACGCCCCAGAATTTTTCGAATTACAGCCTCAAAAAAAAACTCACGAAAAAATTCAAAACAAAAGCGCCCAAAAACCCTAACCTCGCTCTGATACCATAAAATGGTAAAAGCTTTCATACATTAACATGAAGAATAAGTTACATAATATATAAAAGGAAAATACAACTATAGACATTAAATGTCTAACAGCCGACTACTGTAGCAGACTACTGTAGCAGACAGTAGAAACACTATATATGCATTGACCATTAAATATCAAGAATATAACATTCTAACATCCAGGTGTGTGAGATTGTAATATCTCATCTTAGTATGCCCAGATTTGATAGTCACTGTGCAAGAGTTGCTCAGCTGTAGCGAACTAGTTGATTTCAGTCTTTGCAAAGTGAATATAACGTTGTCCCAAGGTCTGAGTTATTTGCAACTACTTGTTTATTGCTGTTGCACAGTCTACACCTGCAAATAGAGGTCTGTCATTACATTTTCCAGGTCTGAAATTAAGGAGAGTTATTTATGCTGTTGTAGTGTCATTTTGGTGCATGTCTCTTATTTTGGTGCATGTCTCTTATGTAATCTATTCATACAAGACTCTGATAATATTGTTTAAGTCTGTGAGTGCATTCTGAGAGGTCTGTCGCTTATCTCAAGCTCACAACATCACTGTATCAGTCATAGATTATGGTTATTTCCTGCTGATATTAATCACTGGGTGTATTCCTCTTCAAACAGTCCAAAAACAGTGCACTTGTGTTAAAGCCTGGAATGTATATCTGCTCATAAGGTGTTGATTTCAGTGAAGAATAGTGAAATGAGACTCAGACTTTGACTATCATATTCTTGCTTATTCATTAATATGAAGTTGATTAGTTTTAATGCAATGTCAATGTTCTGAGTTTGATAAAATGGAACATCAAACAAACTGAAAATATCAGGCAAAATCAGAAAATTAAATATCCTATCAGGGGTGGGATATTTCACAAACCCAGATTACGCTGAGCCTAAAGACATAATCAACTAAATAGCAGTTAAATCCTCAAACTTTTGTATACAATTAGTAAACAATTGTAAATAAATTGAGGTTCACTGTCTATATTCCAGAAAAAGAACCGAAACAATTTCCAGATGCACCATAAGATGGAAAAATATCTGATCATTAAGGTAGGAAGAAAACTCCACAAAATGGCTAATAATCTGTGGGCTTTTTGTTGCCTGTAAATCCTTGTCCCATGAGAGCAAGAAATACTAGCATCTGAACCTTTACCCAAGGAAATATTGACCAACTGTTATGGGAGTTCACCTCAATCCACTTGGATTACCTTATTAAACAGTCACGTTAAACAGGGGGCACACTTGCCAGATGTTAAACTAGGATCAACATTGCGGCAATAAATACCCCAGCTTATTG